>CALNHX010004560.1:0-125029 GCA_940337035.1 Agriotes lineatus
CCCCAAAGGTCACCAAAGGTCACCCAAAGGTCACCCCAAAGGTCACCCCAAAGGTCACCAAAGGCTACCAAAGGTCACCAAAGGTCACCCCAAAGGTCATCAAAGGTCACCAAAGGTCACCAAAGGTCCCCAAAGGTCACCCAAAGGTCACCAAAGGTCACCCCAAAGGTCACCAAAGGTCACCAAAGGTCACCAAAGGTCACCCCAAAGGTCACCAAAGGTCACCAAAGGTCACCAAAGGTCACCAAAGGTCACCAAAGGTCACCAAAGGTCACCAAAGGTCACCCAAAGGTCACCAAAGGTCACCCTAAAGCTCACCCCAAAGGTCACCAAAGGTTACCAAAGGTCACCAAAGGTCACCTCAAAGGTCACCAAAGGTCACCCCAAAGGTCACCCCAAAAGTCACCAAAGGTCACCAAAGGTCACCAAAGGTCACCCCAAAGGTCACCAAAGGTCACCCCAAAGGTCACCAAAGGTCACCAAAGGTCACCAAAGGTCACCCCAAAGGTCACCAAAGGTCACCAAAGGTCACCAAAGGTCACCAAAGGTCACCCCAAAGGTCACCAACGGTCACCAAAGGTCACCAAAGGTCACCAAAGGTCACCCCAAAGGTCACCAAAGGTCACCAAAGGTCACCCCAAAGGTCACTAAAGGTCACCCCAAAGGTCACCAAAGGTCACCAAAGGTCACCAAAGGTCACCAAAGGTCACCCCAAAGGTCACCAAAGGTCACCCCAAAGGTCACCAAAGGTCACCAAAGGTCACCAAAGGTCACCAAAGGTCACCAATGGTCACCCCAAAGGTCACCAAAGGTCACCCCAAAGGTCACCAAAGGTCACCAAAGGTCACCCCAAAGGTCACCAAAGGTCACCCCAAAGGTCACCAAAGGTCACCAAAGGTCATCAAAGGTCACCCCAAAGGTCACCAAGGTCACCAAAGGTCACTAAAGGTCACCCCAAAGGTCACCAAAGGTCACCCCAAAGGTCACCCCAAAGGTCGCCAAAGGTTACCAAAGGTCACCAAAGGTTACCAAAGGTCACCAAAGGTCACCTCAAAGGTCACCAAAGGTCACCCCAAAGGTCACCCCAAAAGTCACCAAAGGTCACCAAAGGTCACCAAAGGTCACCCCAAAGGTCACCAAAGGTCACCCAAAGGTCACCAAAGGTCACCAAAGGTCACCAAAGGTCACCCCAAAGGTCACCAAAGGTCACCAAAGGTCACCAAAGGTCACCAAAGGTCACCCAAAGGTCACCAACGGTCACCAAAGGTCACCAAAGGTCACCAAAGGTCACCCCAAAGGTCACCAAAGGTCACCAAAGGTCACCCCAAAGGTCACTAAAGGTCACCCCAAAGGTCACCAAAGGTCACCAAAGGTCACCAAAGGTCACCAAAGGTCACCCCAAAGGTCACCAAAGGTCACCCCAAAGGTCACCAAAGGTCACCAAAGGTCACCAAAGGTCACCAAAGGTCACCAATGGTCACCCCAAAGGTCACCAAAGGTCACCCCAAAGGTCACCAAAGGTCACCAAAGGTCACCCCAAAGGTCACCAAAGGTCACCCCAAAGGTCACCAAAGGTCACCAAAGGTCATCAAAGGTCACCCCAAAGGTCACCAAAGGTCACCAAAGGTCACTAAAGGTCACCCCAAAGGTCACCAAAGGTCACCCCAAAGGTCACCCCAAAGGTCACCAAAGGTTACCAAAGGTCACCAAAGGTCACCCCAAAGGTCACCAAAGGTCACCAAAGGTCACCAAAGGTCACCCCAAAGGTCACCAAAGGTCACCCCAAAGGTCACCAAAGGTCACCAAAGGTCACCCAAAGGTCACCAAAGGTCACCCCAAAGGTCACCAAAGGACACCAAAGGTCACCAAAGGTCACCAAAGGTCACCCCAAAGGTCACCAAAGGTCACCCCAAAGGTCACCCCAAAGGTCACCCCAAAGGTCACCAAAGGCTACCAAAGGTCACCAAAGGTCACCCCAAAGGTCATCAAAGGTCACCAAAGGTCACCAAAGGTCCCCAAAGGTCACCCCAAAGGTCACCAAAGGTCACCCAAAGGTCACCAAAGGTCACCAAAGGTCACCAAAGGTCACCCCAAAGGTCACCAAAGGTCACCAAAGGTCACCAAAGGTCACCAAAGGTCACCAAAGGTCACCAAAGGTCACCAAAGGTCACCCCAAAGGTCACCAAAGGTCACCCTAAAGCTCACCCCAAAGGTCACCAAAGGTTACCAAAGGTCACCAAAGGTCACCTCAAAGGTCACCAAAGGTCACCCCAAAGGTCACCCCAAAAGTCACCAAAGGTCACCAAAGGTCACCAAAGGTCACCCCAAAGGTCACCAAAGGTCACCCCAAAGGTCACCAAAGGTCACCAAAGGTCACCAAAGGTCACCCCAAAGGTCACCAAAGGTCACCAAAGGTCACCAAAGGTCACCAAAGGTCACCCCAAAGGTCACCAACGGTCACCAAAGGTCACCAAAGGTCACCAAAGGTCACCCCAAAGGTCACCAAAGGTCACCAAAGGTCACCCCAAAGGTCACTAAAGGTCACCCCAAAGGTCACCAAAGGTCACCAAAGGTCACCAAAGGTCACCAAAGGTCACCCCAAAGGTCACCAAAGGTCACCCCAAAGGTCACCAAAGGTCACCAAAGGTCACCAAAGGTCACCAAAGGTCACCAATGGTCACCCCAAAGGTCACCAAAGGTCACCCCAAAGGTCACCAAAGGTCACCAAAGGTCACCCCAAAGGTCACCAAGGTCACCCCAAAGGTCACCAAAGGTCACCAAAGGTCATCAAAGGTCACCCCAAAGGTCACCAAAGGTCACCAAAGGTCACTAAAGGTCACCCCAAAGGTCACCAAGGTCACCCCAAAGGTCACCCCAAAGGTCACCAAAGGTTACCAAAGGTCACCAAAGGTCACCCCAAAGGTCACCAAAGGTCACCAAAGGTCACCAAAGGTCACCCCAAAGGTCACCAAAGGTCACCCCAAAGGTCACCAAAGGTCACCAAAGGTCACCAAAGGTCACCAAAGGTCACCAAAGGTCACCCCAAAGGTCACCAAAGGTCACCCCAAAGGTCACCAAAGGTCACCAAAGGTCACCAAAGGACACCAAAGGTCACCAAAGGTCACCAAAGGTCACCCCAAAGGTCACCAAAGGTCACCAAAGGTCACCCCAAAGGTCACCAAAGGTCACCAAAGGTCACCAAAGGTCACCAAAGGTCACCAAAGGTCACCAAAGGTCACCCCAAAGGTCACCAAAGGCTACCAAAGGTCACCAAAGGTCACCCCAAAGGTCACCAAAGGTCACCAAAGGTCACCAAAGGTCACCAAAGGTCACCCCAAAGGTCACCAAAGGTCACCCGAAAGGTCACCAAAGGTCACCAAAGGTCACCCCAAAGGTCACCAAAGGTCACCAAAGGTCACCAAAGGTCACCAAAGGTCACCAAAGGTCACCAAAGGTCACCAAAGGTCACCCCAAAGTTCACCAAAGGTCACCCTAAAGGTCACCCCAAAGGTCACCAAAGGTTACCAAAGGTCACCAAAGGTCACCTCAAAGGTCACCAAAGGTCACCCCAAAGGTCACCCCAAAAGTCACCAAAGGTCACCAAAGGTCACCAAAGGTCACCCCAAAGGTCACCAAAGGTCACCCCAAAGGTCACCAAAGGTCACCAAAGGTCACCAAAGGTCACCCCAAAGGTCACCAAAGGTCACCAAAGGTCACCAAAGGTCACCAAAGGTCACCCCAAAGGTCACCAAAGGTCACCCCAAAGGTCACCAAAGGTCACCAATGGTCACCAAAGGTCACCCCAAAGGTTACCAAAGGTCACCCCAAAGGTCACCCCAAAGGTCACCAAAGGTTACCAAAGGTCAACAAAGGTCACCCCAAAGGTCAGCAAAGGTCACCAAAGGTCACCAAAGGTCACCCCAAAGGTCACCAAAGGTCACCAAAGGTCACCAAAGGTCACCAAAGGTCACCCCAAAGGTCACCAAAGGTCACCCCAAAGGTCACCAAAGGTCACCAAAGGTCACCAAAGGTCACCCCAAAGGTCACCAAAGGTCACCCCAAAGGTCACCAAAGGTCACCAAAGGTCACCAAAGGTCACCCCAAAGGTCACCAAAGGTCACCAAAGGTCACCAAAGGTCACCAAAGGTCACCCCAAAGGTCACTAAAGGTCACCCCAAAGGTCACCAAAGGTCACCAAAGGTCACCAAAGGTCACCCCAAAGGTCACCAAAGGTCACCCCAAAGGTCACCAAAGGTCACCAAAGGTCACCAAAGGTCACCCCAAAGGTCACCAAAGGTCACCAAAGGTCACCAAAGGTCACACCAAAGGTCACCAAAGGACACCAAAGGTCACCAAAGGTCACCAAAGGTCACCCCAAAGGTCACCAAAGGTCACCCCAAAGGTCACCAAAGGTCACCAAATGTCACCAAAGGTCACCAAAGGTCACCCCAAAGGTCACCAAAGGTCACCCCAAAGGTCACCCCAAAGGTCACCAAAGGTTACCAAAGGTCACCAAAGGTCACCCCAAAGGTCAGCAAAGGTCACCAAAGGTCACCAAAGGTCACCCCAAAGGTCACCAAAGGTCACCCCAAAGGTCACCAAAGGTCACCAAAGGTCACCAAAGGTCACCAAAGGTCACCCCAAAGGTCACCAAAGGTCACCAAAGGTCACCAAAGGTCACCCCAAAGGTCACTAAAGGTCACCAAAGGTCACCAAAGGTAACCAAAGGTCACCCCAAAGGTCACCAAAGGTCACCCCAAAGGTCACCAAACGTCACCAAAGGTCACCCCAAAGGTCACCAAAGGTCACCCCAAAGGTCACCAAAGGTCACCAAAGGTCACCAAAGGTCACCAAAGGTCACCCCAAAGGTCACTAAAGGTCACCCCAAAGTTCACCAAAGGTCACCAAAGGTCACCAAAGGTCACCAAAGGTCACCCCAAAGGTCACCAAAGGTCACCCCAAAGGTCACCAAAGGTCACCAAAGGTCACCCCAAAGGTCACCAAAGGTCACCCCAAAGGTCACCAAAGGTCACCCAAAAGGTCACCCCAAAGGTCACCAAAGGTCACCAAAGGTCACCAAAGGTCACCCCAAAGGTCACCAAAGGTCACCCCAAAGGTCACCAAAGGTCACCAAAGGTCACCAAAGGTCACCCCAAAGGTCACCAAAGGTCACCCCAAAGGTCACCAAAGGTCACCAAAGGTCACCTCAAAGGTCACCAAAGGTCACCAAAGGTCACCAAAGGTCACCAAAGGTCACCCCAAAGGTCACCAAAGGTCACCCCAAAGGTCACCAAAGGTCACCAAAGGTCACCAAAGGTCACCCCAAAGGTTACCAAAGGTCACCCCAAAGGTCACCAAAGGTCACCAAAGGTCACCAAAGGTCACCCCAAAGGTCACCAAAGGTCACCAAAGGTCACCCCAAAGGTCACCAAAGGTCACCCTAAAGGTCACCAAAGGTCACCAAAGGTCACCAAAGGTCACCAAAAAGGTCACCAAAGGTCACCAAAGGTCACCAAAGGTCACCAAAGGTCACCAAAGGTCACCAAAGGTCACCCCAAAGGTCACTAAAGGTCACCCCAAAGGTCACCAAAGGTCACCAAAGGTCACCAAAGGTCACCAAAGGTCACCCCAAAGGTCACCAAAGGTCACCCCGAAGGTCACCAAAGATCACCAAAGGTCACCCCAAAGGTCACCAAAGGTCACCCCAAAGGTCACCAAAGGTCACCCCAAAGGTCACCCCAAAGGTCACCCCAAAGGTCACCAAAGGTCACCAAAGGTCACCAAAGGTCACCCCAAAGGTCACCAAAGGTCACCCCAAAGGTCACCAAAGGTCACCAAAGGTCACCAAAAGTCACCCCAAAGGTCACCAAAGGTCACCCCAAAGGTCACCAAAGGTCACCAAAGGTCACCAAAGGTCACCCCAAAGGTCACCAAAGGTCACCAAAGGTTACCAAAGGTCACCAAAGGTCACCCCAAAGGTCACCAAAGGTCACCAAAGGTCACCCCAAAGGGCACCAAAGGTCACCAAAGGTCACCAAAGGTCACCAGAGGTCACCCCAAAGGTCACTAAAGGTCACCGCAAAGGTCACCAAAGGTCACCAAAGGTCACCAAAGGTATCCAAAGGTCACCCCAAAGGTCACCAAAAGTCATCCCAAAGGTCACCAAAGGTCACCAAAGGTCACCAAAGGTCACCCCAAAGGTCACCAAAGGTCACCAAAGGTCACCAAAGGTCTCCCCAAAGGTCACCAAAGGTCACCCCAAAGGTCACCAAAGGTCACCAAAGGTCACCAAAGGTCACCAAAGGTCACCCCAAAAGTCACCAAAGGTCACCCCAAAGGTCACCAAAGGTCACCAAAGGTCACCCCAAAGGTCACCAAAGGTCACCCCAAAGGTCACCAAAGGTCACCCCAAAGGTCACCCCAAAGGTCACCCCAAAGGTCACCAAAGGTCACCCCAAAGGTCACCAAAGGTCACCAAAGGTCACCAAAGGTCACCCCAAAGGTCACCAAAGGTCACCAAAGGTCACCAAAGGTCACCAAAGGTCACCCCAAAGGTCACCAAAGGTCACCAAAAGTCACCAAAGATCACCCCAAAGGTCACCAAAGGTCACCCCAAAGGTCACCAAAGGTCACCAAAGGTCACCAAAGGTCACCCCAAAGGTCACCAAAGGTCACCCCAAAGGTCACCAAAGGTCACCAAAGGTCACCCCAAAGGTCACCAAAGGTCACCAAAGGTCACCCCAAAGGTCACCAAAGGTCACCCCAAAGGTCACCAAAGGTCACCAAAGGTCACAAAGGTCACCCCAAAGGTCACCAAAGGTCACCAAAGGTCACCAAATATCACCCCAAAGGTCACTAAAGGTCACCCCAAAGGTCACCAAAGGTCACCAAAAATCACCAAAGGTCACCAAAGGTCACCTCAAAGGTCACCAAAGGTTACCCCAAAGGTCACCAAAGGTCACCAAAGGTCACCCCAAAGGTCACCAAAGCTCACCCCAAAGGTCACCAAAGGTCACCAAAGGTCACCAAAGGTCACCCCAAAGGTCACCAAAGGTCACCCCAAAGGTCACCAAAGGTCACCAAAGGCACCAAAGGTCACCAAAGGTCACCAAAGGTCACCCCAAAGGTCACCAAAGGTTACCCCAAAGGTCACCAAAGGTCACCAAAGATCACCCCAAAGGTCACCAAAGGTCACCCCAAAGGTCACCAAAGGTCACCAAATGTCACCAAAGGTCACCCCAAAGGTCACCAAAGGTCACCCCAAAGGTCACCAAAGGTCACCCCAAAGGTCACCCCAAAGGTCACCCCAAAGGACACCAAAGGTCACCAAAGGTCAATAAAGGTCACCCCAAAGGTCACCAAAGGTCACCCCAAAGGTCACCAAAGGTCACCAAAGGTCACCCCAAAGGTCACCAAAAGTCACCCCAAAGGTCACCAAAGGTCACCAAAGGTCACCCCAAAGGTCACCAAAGGTCACCAAAGGTCACCAAAGGTCACCAAAGGTCACCAAAGGTCACCCCAAAGGTCACCAAAGGTCACCCCAAAGGTCACCAAAGGTCACCAAAGGTCACCAAAGGTCACCAATGGTCACCCCAAAGGTCACTAAAGGTCACCCCAAAGGTCACCAAAGGTCACCAAAGGTCACCAAAGGTCACCAAAGGTCACCCCAAAGGTCACCAAAGGTCATCCCAAAGGTCACCAAAGGTTACCAAAGGTCACCAAAGGTCACCCCAAAGGTCACCAAAGGTCACCAAAGGTCACCAAAGGTCACCCCAAAGGTCACCAAAGGTCACCAAAGGTCACCAAAGGTCACCAAAGGTCACCCCAAAGGTCACCAAAGGTCACCCCAAAGGTCACCAAAGGTCACCAAAGGTCACCAAAGGTCACCAAAGGTCACCAAAGGTCACCCCAAAGGTCACCAAAGGTCACCCCAAAGGTCACCCCAAAGGTCACCAAAGGTTACCAAAGGTCACCAAAGGTCACCCCAAAGGTCACCAAAGGTCACCAAAGGTCACCCCAAAGGTCACCAAAGGTCACCAAAGGTTACCAAAGGTCACCCCAAAGGTCACTAAAGGTCACCAAAGGTCACCAAAGGTAACCAAAGGTCACCCCAAAGGTCACCAAAGGTCACCCCAAAGGTCACCAAAGGTCACCAAAGGTCACCCCAAAGGTCACCAAAGGTCACCCCAAAGGTCACCAAAGGTCACCAAAGGTCACCCCAAAGGTCACCAAAGGTCACCCCAAAGGTCATCAAAGGTCACCAAAGGTCACCAAAGGTCACCCCAAAGGTCACCAAATGTCACCAAAGGTCACCAAAGGTCACCAAAGGTCACCCCAAAGGTCACCAAAGGTCACCCTAAAGGTCACCAAAGGTCACCAAAGGTCACCAAAGGTCACCAAAGGTCACCCCAAAGGTCACCAAAGGTCACCCCAAAGGTCACCAAATGTCACCAAAGGTCACCAAAGGTCACCCCAAAGGTCACCAAAGGTCACCAAAGGTCACCAAAGGTCACCAAAGGTCACCCCAAAGGTCACTAAAGGTCACCCCAAAGTTCACCAAAGGTCACCAAAGGTCACCAAAGGTCACCAAAGGTCACCCCAAAGGTCACCAAAGGTCACCCCAAAGGTCACCAAAGGTCACCAAAGGTCACCAAAGGTCACCCCAAAGGTCACCAAAGGTCACCCCAAAGGTCACCAAAGATCACCAAAGGTCACCAAAGGTCACCCCAAAGGTCACCAAAGGTCACCAAAGGTCACCAAAGGTCACCCCAAAGGTCACCAAAGGTCACCCCAAAGGTCACCAAAGGTCACCAAAGGTCACCAAAGGTCACCCCAAAGGTCACCAAAGGTCACCAAAAGTCACCAAATGTCACCAAAGGTCACCCCAAAGGTCACCAAAGGTCACCCCAAAGGTCACCAAAGGTTACCAAAGGTCACCAAAGGTCACCAAAGGTCACCCCAAAAGTCACCAAAGGTCACCCCAAAGGTCACCAAAGGTCACCAAAGGTCACCCCAAAGGTCACCAAAGGTCACCAAAGGTCACCAAAGGTCACCCCAAAGGTCACCAAAGGTCACCAAAGGTCACCAAAGGTCACCAATGGTCACCCCAAAGGTCACCCCAAAGGTCACCAAAGGTTACCAAAGGTCACCAAAGGTCACCCCAAAGGTCACCAAAGGTCACCAAAGGTCACCAAAGGTCACCCCAAAGGTCACCAAAGGTCACCCCAAAGGTCACCAAAGGTCACCAAAGGTCACCAAAGGTCACCAAAGGTCACCAAAGGTCACCCCAAAGGTCACCAAAGGTCACCAAAGGTCACTAAAGGTCACCCCAGAGGTCACCAAAGGTCACCCCAAAGGTCACCCCAAAGGTCACCAAAGGTTACCAAAGGTCACCAAAGGTCACCCCAAAGGTCACCAAAGGTCACCAAAGGTCACCAAAGGTCACCCCAAAGGTCACCAAAGGTCACCCCAAAGGTCACCAAAGGTCACCAAAGGTCACCAAAGGTCACCAAAGGTCACCCCAAAGGTCACCAAAGGTCACCCCAAAGGTCACCAAAGGTCACCAAAGGTCACCAAAGGACACCAAAGGTCACCAAAGGTCACCAAAGGTCACCCCAAAGGTCACCAAAGGTCACCCCAAAGGTCACCCCAAAGGTCACCCCAAAGGTCACCAAAGGCTACCAAAGGTCACCAAAGGTCACCCCAAAGGTCATCAAAGGTCACCAAAGGTCACCAAAGGTCCCCAAAGGTCACCCCAAAGTTCACCAAAGGTCACCCCAAAGGTCACCAAAGGTCACCAAAG
The DNA here is from genome assembly GCA_940337035.1 of Agriotes lineatus. Taxonomy (NCBI): domain Eukaryota; kingdom Metazoa; phylum Arthropoda; class Insecta; order Coleoptera; family Elateridae; genus Agriotes; species Agriotes lineatus. Next base: position 9,803 of record CALNHX010004560.1, read on the forward strand.
GTCACCAAAGGTCACCCCAAAGGTCACCAAAGGTCACCAAAGGTCACCAAAGGTCACCAAAGGTCACCAAAGGTCACCAAAGGTCACCAAAGGTCACCCCAAAGGTCACCAAAGGTCACCCTAAAGGTCACCCCAAAGGTCACCAAAGGTTACCAAAGGTCACCAAAGGTCACCTCAAAGGTCACCAAAGGTCACCCCAAAGGTCACCCCAAAATTCACCAAAGGTCACCAAAGGTCACCAAAGGTCACCCCAAAGGTCACCAAAGGTCACCCCAAAGGTCACCAAAGGTCACCAAAGGTCACCAAAGGTCACCCCAAAGGTCACCAAAGGTCACCAAAGGTCACCAAAGGTCACCAAAGGTCACCCCAAAGGTCACCAACGGTCACCAAAGGTCACCAAAGGTCACCAAAGGTCACCCCAAAGGTCACCAAAGGTCACCCCAAAGGTCACCAAAGGTCAACCAAAGGTCACCAAAGGTCACCCCAAAGGTCACCAAAGGTCACCAAAGGTCACCAAAGGTCACCCCAAAGGTCACTAAAGGTCACCCCAAAGGTCACCAAAGGTCACCAAAGGTCACCAAAGGTCACCAAAGGTCACCCCAAAGGTCACCAAAGGTCACCCCAAAGGTCACCAAAGGTCACCAAAGGTCACCCCAAAGGTCACCAAAGGTCACCAAAGGTCACCAAAGGTCACCAAAGGTCACCCCAAAGGTCACCAAAGGTCACCCCAAAGGTCACCAAAGGTTACCAAAGGTCACCAAAGGTCACCAAAGGTCACCCCAAAAGTCACCAAAGGTCACCCCAAAGGTCACCAAAGGTCACCAAGGGTCACCCCAAAGGTCACCAAAGGTCACCAAAGGTCACCCCAAAGGTCACCAAAGGTCACCAAAGGTCACCAAAGGTCACCAATGGTCACCCCAAAGGTCACCAAAGGTCACCCCAAAGGTCACCAAAGGTCACCAAAGGTCACCCCAAAGGTCACCAAAGGTCACCAAAGGTCACCAAAGGTCACCCCAAAGGTCACCAAAGGTCACCCCAAAAGTCACCAAAGGTCACCAAAGGTCACCAAAGGTCACCCCAAAGGTCACCAAAGGTCACCAAAGGTCACTAAAGGTCACCCCAAAGGTCACCAAAGGTCACCCCAAAGGTCACCCCAAAGGTCACCAAAGGTTACCAAAGGTCACCAAAGGTCACCCCAAAGGTCACCAAAGGTCACCAAAGGTCACCAAAGGTCACCCCAAAGGTCACCAAAGGTCACCCCAAAAGTTACCAAAGGTCACCAAAGGTCACCAAAGGTCACCAAAGGTCACCAAAGGTCACCCCAAAGGTCACCAAAGGTCACCCCAAAGGTCACCAAAGGTCACCAAAGGTCACCAAAGGACACCAAAGGTCACCAAAGGTCACCAAAGGTCACCCCAAAGGTCACCAAAGGTCACCCCAAAGGTCACCCCAAAGGTCACCCCAAAGGTCACCAAAGGCTACCAAAGGTCACCAAAGGTCACCCCAAAGGTCACCAAAGGTCACCAAAGGTCACCAAAGGTCACCAAAGGTCACCCCAAAGGTCACCAAAGGTCACCCGAAAGGTCACCAAAGGTCACCAAAGGTCACCCCAAAGGTCACCAAAGGTCACCAAAGGTCACCAAAGGTCACCAAAGGTCACCAAAGGTCACCAAAGGTCACCCCAAAGGTCACCAAAGGTCACCCTAAAGGTCACCCCAAAGGTCACCAAAGGTTACCAAAGGTCACCAAAGGTCACCTCAAAGGTCACCAAAGGTCACCCCAAAGATCACCCCAAAAGGCACCAAAGGTCACCAAAGGTCACCAAAGGTCACCCCAAAGGTCACCAAAGGTCACCCCAAAGGTCACCAAAGGTCACCAAAGGTCACCAAAGGTCACCCCAAAGGTCACCAAAGGTCACCAAAGGTCACCAAAGGTCACCAAAGGTCACCCCAAAGGTCACCAAAGGTCACCCCAAAGGTCACCAAAGGTCACCAATGGTCACCAAAGGTCACCCCAAAGGTTACCAAAGGTCACCCCAAAGGTCACCCCAAAGGTCACCAAAGGTTACCAAAGGTCACCAAAGGTCACCCCAAAGGTCAGCAAAGGTCACCAAAGGTCACCAAAGGTCACCCCAAAGGTCACCAAAGGTCACCAAAGGTCACCAAAGGTCACCAAAGGTCACCCCAAAGGTCACCAAAGGTCACCCCAAAGGTCACCAAAGGTCACCAAAGGTCACCAAAGGTCACCCCAAAGGTCACCAAAGGTCACCCCAAAGGTCACCAAAGGTCACCAAAGGTCACCAAAGGTCACCCCAAAGGTCACCAAAGGTCACCAAAGGTCACCAAAGGTCACCAAAGGTCACCCCAAAGGTCACTAAAGGTCACCCCAAAGGTCACCAAAGGTCACCAAAGGTCACCAAAGGTCACCAAAGGTCACCCCAAAGGTCACCAAAGGTCACCCCAAAGGTCACCAAAGGTCACCAAAGGTCACCAAAGGTCACCCCAAAGGTCACCAAAGGTCACCAAAGGTCACCAAAGGTCACACCAAAGGTCACCAAAGGACACCAAAGGTCACCAAAGGTCACCAAAGGTCACCCCAAAGGTCACCAAAGGTCACCCCAAAGGTCACCAAAGGTCACCAAAGGTCACCAAATGTCACCAAAGGTCACCAAAGGTCACCCCAAAGGTCACCAAAGGTCACCCCAAAGGTCACCCCAAAGGTCACCAAAGGTTACCAAAGGTCACCAAAATTCACCCCAAAGGTCAGCAAAGGTCACCAAAGGTCACCAAAGGTCACCCCAAAGGTCACCAAAGGTCACCCCAAAGGTCACCAAAGGTCACCAAAGGTCACCAAAGGTCACCAAAGGTCACCCCAAAGATCACCAAAGGTCACCAAAGGTCACCAAAGGTCACCCCAAAGGTCACTAAAGGTCACCAAAGGTCACCAAAGGTAACCAAAGGTCACCCCAAAGGTCACCAAAGGTCACCCCAAAGGTCACCAAACGTCACCAAAGGTCACCCCAAAGGTCACCAAAGGTCACCCCAAAGGTCACCAAAGGTCACCAAAGGTCACCAAAGGTCACCCCAAAGGTCACCAGAGGTCACCCCAAAGGTCACCAAAGGTCACCAAAGGTCACCAAAGGTCACCCCAAAGGTCACCAAAAGTCACCAAAGGTAACCAAAGGTCACCAAAGGTCACCCCAAAGGTCACCAAAGGTCACCAAAGGTCACCAAAGGTCACCAAAGGTCACCCCAAAGGTCACTAAAGGTCACCCCAAAGTTCACCAAAGGTCACCAAAGGTCACCAAAGGTCACCAAAGGTCACCCCAAAGGTCACCAAAGGTCACCCCAAAGGTCACCAAAGGTCACCCCAAAGGTCACCAAAGGTCACCCCAAAGGTCACCAAAGGTCACCCAAAAGGTCACCCCAAAGGTCACCAAAGGTCACCAAAGGTCACCAAAGGTCACCCCAAAGGTCACCAAAGGTCACCAAAGGTCACCAAAGGTCTCCCCAAAGGTCACCAAAGGTCACCCCAAAGGTCACCAAAGGTCACCAAAGGTCACCAAAGGTCACCAAAGGTCACCCCAAAGGTCACCAAAGGTCACCCCAAAGGTCACCAAAGGTCACCAAAGGTCACCCCAAAGGTCACCAAAGGTCACCCCAAAGGTCACCAAAGGTCACCCCAAAGGTCACCCCAAAGGTCACCCCAAAGGTCACCAAAGGTCACCCCAAAGGTCACCAAAGGTCACCAAAGGTCACCAAAGGTCACCCCAAAGGTCACCAAAGGTCACCAAAGGTCACCAAAGGTCACCAAAGGTCACCCCAAAGGTCACCAAAGGTCACCAAAGGTCACCAAAGATCACCCCAAAGGTCACCAAAGGTCACCCCAAAGGTCACCAAAGGTCACCAAAGGTCACCAAAGGTCACCCCAAAGGTCACCAAAGGTCACCCCAAAGGTCACCAAAGGTCACCAAAGGTCACCCCAAAGGTCACCAAAGGTCACCAAAGGTCACCCCAAAGGTCACCAAAGGTCACCCCAAAGGTCACCAAAGGTCACCAAAGGTCACAAAGGTCATCCCAAAGGTCACCAAAGGTCACCAAAGGTCACCAAAGGTCACCAAAAATCACCCCAAAAGTCACTAAAGGTCACCCCAAAGGTCACCAAAGGTCACCAAAAATCACCAAAGGTCACCAAAGGTCACCTCAAAGGTCACCAAAGGTTACCCCAAAGGTCACCAAAGGTCACCAAAGGTCACCCCAAAGGTCACCAAAGCTCACCCCAAAGGTCACCAAAGGTCACCAAAGGTCACCAAAGGTCACCCCAAAGGTCACCAAAGGTCACCCCAAAGGTCACCAAAGGTCACCAAAGGTCACCAAAGGTCACCAAAGGTCACCCCAAAGGTCACCAAAGGTTACCCCAAAGGTCACCAAAGGTCACCAAAGATCACCCCAAAGGTCACCAAAGGTCACCCCAAAGGTCACCAAAGGTCACCAAATGTCACCAAAGGTCACCCCAAAGGTCACCAAAGGTCACCCCAAAGGTCACCAAAGGTCACCCCAAAGGTCACCCCAAAGGTCACCCCAAAGGACACCAAAGGTCACCAAAGGTCAATAAAGGTCACCCCAAAGGTCACCAAAGGTCACCCCAAAGGTCACCAAAGGTCACCAAAGGTCACCCCAAAGGTCACCAAAAGTCACCCCAAAGGTCACCAAAGGTCACCAAAGGTCACCCCAAAGGTCACCAAAGGTCACCAAAGGTCACCAAAGGTCACCAAAGGTCACCAAAGGTCACCCCAAAGGTCACCAAAGGTCACCCCAAAGGTCACCAAAGGTCACCAAAGGTCACCAAAGGTCACCAAAGGTCACCCCAAAGGTCACTAAAGGTCACCCCAAAGGTCACCAAAGGTCACCAAAGGTCACCAAAGGTCACCAAAGGTCACCCCAAAGGTCACCAAAGGTCATCCCAAAGGTCACCAAAGGTTACCAAAGGTCACCAAAGGTCACCCCAAAGGTAACCAAAGGTCACCAAAGGTCACCAAAGGTCACCCCAAAGGTCACCAAAGGTCACCAAAGGTCACCAAAGGTCACCAAAGGTCACCCCAAAGGTCACCAAAGGTCACCCCAAAGGTCACCAAAGGTCACCAAAGGTCACCAAAGGTCACCAAAGGTCACCAAAGGTCACCCCAAAGGTCACCAAAGGTCACCCCAAAGGTCACCCCAAAGGTCACCAAAGGTTACCAAAGGTCACCAAAGGTCACCCCAAAGGTCACCAAAGGTCACCAAAGGTCACCCCAAAGGTCACCAAAGGTCACCAAAGGTTACCAAAGGTCACCCCAAAGGTCACTAAAGGTCACCAAAGGTCACCAAAGGTAACCAAAGGTCACCCCAAAGGTCACCAAAGGTCACCCCAAAGGTCACCAAAGGTCACCAAAGGTCACCCCAAAGGTCACCAAAGGTCACCCCAAAGGTCACCAAAGGTCACCAAAGGTCACCCCAAAGGTCACCAAAGGTCACCCCAAAGGTCATCAAAGGTCACCAAAGGTCACCAAAGGTCACCCCAAAGGTCACCAAATGTCACCAAAGGTCACCAAAGGTCACCAAAGGTCACCCCAAAGGTCACCAAAGGTCACCCCAAAGGTCACCAAAGGTCACCAAAGGTCACCAAAGGTCACCAAAGGTCACCCCAAAGGTCACCAAAGGTCACCCCAAAGGTCAGTAAAGGTCACCAAAGGTCACCAAAGGTCACCCCAAAGGTCACCAAAGGTCACCAAAGGTCACCAAAGGTCACCAAAGGTCACCCCAAAGGTCACTAAAGGTCACCCCAAAGTTCACCAAAGGTCACCAAAGGTCACCAAAGGTCACCAAAGGTCACCCCAAAGGTCACCAAAGGTCACCCCAAAGGTCACCAAAGGTCACCAAAGGTCACCAAAGGTCACCCCAAAGGTCACCAAAGGTCACCCCAAAGGTCACCAAAGGTCACCAAAGGTCACCAAAGGTCACCCCAAAGGTCACCAAAGGTCACCCCAAAGGTCACCAAAGGTCACCCCAAAGGTCACCAATGGTCACCAAAGGTCACCAAAGGTCACCAAAGGTCACCCCAAAGGTCACCAAAGGTCACCCCAAAGGTCACCAAAGGTCACCAAAGGTCACCCCAAAGGTCACCAAAGGTCACCCCAAAGGTCACCAAAGGTCACCCCAAAGGTCACCCCAAAGGTCACCAAAGGTCACCAAAGGTCACCAAAGGTCACCCCAAAGGTCACCAAAGGTCACCCCAAAGGTCACCAAAGGTCACCAAAGGTCACCAAAGGTCACCCCAAAGGTCACCAAAAGTCACCCCAAAGGTCACCAAAGGTCACCAAAGGTCACCAAAGGTCACCCCAAAGGTCACCAAAGGTTACCCCAAAGGTCACCAAAGGTCACCAAAGATCACCCCAAAGGTCACCAAAGGTCACCCCAAAGGTCACCAAAGGTCACCAAATGTCACCAAAGGTCACCCCAAAGGTCACCAAAGGTCACCCCAAAGGTCACCAAAGGTCACCCCAAAGGTCACCCCAAAGGTCACCCCAAAGGACACCAAAGGTCACCAAAGGTCAATAAAGGTCACCCCAAAGGTCACCAAAGGTCACCCCAAAGGTCACCAAAGGTCACCAAAGGTCACCCCAAAGGTCACCAAAAGTCACCCCAAAGGTCACCAAAGGTCACCAAAGGTCACCAAAGGTCACCCCAAAGGTCACCAAAGGTCACCAAAGGTCACCAAAGGTCACCAAAGGTCACCCCAAAGGGCACCAAAGGTCACCCCAAAGGTCACCAAAGGTCACCAAAGGTCACCAAAGGTCACCAAAGGTCACCAAAGGTCACCCCAAAGGTCACCAAAGGTCACCCCAAAGGTCACCAAAGGTCACCCCAAAGGTCAGCAAAGGTCACCAAAGGTCACCAAAGGTCACCCCAAAGGTCACCAAAGGTCACCAAAGGTCACCCCAAAGGTCTGTTAGAACAATTTTAATAAAGTAGTTACTTTTGGAACTTTAGCCTCAAATCCTAGTATTTTCCGAGTTACGTAGTAAAGAAATTCGTAATTTTGCAGTAATGTTATCAAAAGTCATTTCTTTAAACCTTATTTCCGCACAGTGCAGTTCAAATATTATCGTTTCACCGTAGTTAAAGACTACCGATTTAGGTTCATGTTGGCTTACGTTATAAATTCACCCTTTGTTCTCTTCTGTTCGTAAAGCAGTCTCAGGTTACCGATTTCTTAGTATTTAACATTGTTCTGCTATACCCAAGGCCCCTGCAAGTTTCGCAAGTGTTGTACCATATTTCGTCATGCTAAAATTTTCCGTAGCTTTCAATAGAAGTTTGCGTCAGCTTTGGTGATCCCGACATCTTCTGATTCGTTCTATCGTACGAGTGAAACAAGGATGTAGATCAGCCGCGGTTGTGCTTAGCGAGTTTCGCGCCTGTCAATCTTCGGGAGAAGCGTTACTTAGCGTGCAGCCCTCAAGCTGTTCGGGGGTGGCGCTTCGTCCGCGAACCGGCTTTGCTTAGCCGAGCTCGCGTTAAGTCGAAATTTGTGTGTTGTGAAGAAGCTTTGTCGTTGTCATTTCGAGCTTTGTGCATAGTGGTTAAAGGTGAACGTTTAGCCGAGTTTTTCCGTATCGTTTGGAGCTGAGCACCTCCGCTAACACTTATTGTGGATTATATTTTGAGAACACTCACCCGTGTGCTAAACTTACCAAGTAGAACGAAGACCCGATCCCTTTACCGTCATCTGCTTGTTACCGGGGTCCGTTCTAGTCAACCCTCGTTTTGGTGGTGTTTTACCGCTCGCATTCGCTCGATTTTGGCCCCGTCCTGTGCTTTACAACAGTTTCCTGTCGTTTCCGTTCGTGGCACTGACTGAGATGCAACTCGCAGCTGAGGAAAACAACTTAATCCCGCACAACTATGATCCTATGAAGGTAAATTGTTAACTGCTAAATGTTTATAGTGAAGTGTTTTGTCAAAGTGTAGTTTGGGCCACTTGAGCCCTTTTGGTTTGATTTAAATCATAAGATGTCGAACAGTTCCGCCAAGTTTTATTGTCTTTATGTTGTTTTTGTGTATTAAGCTCACGTAACCGTTGCTGTACCATTTTTGAAGTGTTGATTGCTAAATCTCGATACTGTAAAGTAGTTTCTGTGGTAGAACGTACCGTTCATAATGTTTGTAGATGTAACCATGTCATTTGTTGCTGTTTGATTATTCAAGTTTAGACTATAAATTGCGTCGTTAACCCCACTAACCTTTTTGCATATTTCCGGCCGTAAGATTTGATTATTGTAACATTCATTGTCATTTGTTTCACATGTTATTTCATCAATAGAGTTTATTGTTATTTGTTTATATGCCTTTTTATTGGTGTGTTTGCATGCCATGTTGTGTCTATGTTTTGTACAGGAACCTAGTTGGTGCAAGTAAGTGTATGCTGATGCCGGTTAAGGTAGGTTTGATCCAGCTGTGACGTCGCTACCTCAGGTTGTGCCAAGCAAAAAGTAGTAAGGTGATTTTACCCACTTCCATTTTCAAGTAATCTCACCGGTGTTGTTATCGTTGTTTCTCGATGTAGTCAAGAAAATGGTGGAGTACCTTATTTTAACATCTTTAACCCCGTTGTGCTAGAGCACAGCCCTAACTGTTAGATAGTAAAGAGTAAAGAACCTCGACCTTTCTTCACTGAGCATCCCATAGCCGGCGCGCATCGTTGCAGTACATCTCGTAACGAAAGTTAGGGCTGAGTTTTTAGCAATATTCCCGATTATGTCTTTTTAGTCATTTTGTAGATAACAGTTTTGGCTCTCAAGCGTATGAGTTATGCTTTGCACGCTTGGGGGGCTGATTGTTAACGCGGTTTTCGTCGTGTAACAAACTGGCTAATTGTTAGTGTCGTAATAACGTTTCCGTATTGTAACAGGTCACCAAAGGTCACCAAAGGTGACCAGAGGTCACCAAAGGTCACCCCAAAGGTCACCAAAGGTCACCCCAAAGGTCACCAAAGGTCACCAAAGGTCACCAAAGGTCACCAAAGGTCACCCCAAAGGTCACCAAAGGTCACCCCAAAGGTCACCAAAGGTCAACCAAAGGTCACCAAAGGTCACCCCAAAGGTCACCAAAGGTCACCAAAGGTCACAAAAGGTCACCCCAAAGGTCACTAAAGGTCACCCCAAAGGTCACCAAAGGTCACCAAAGGTCACCAAAGGTCACCAAAGGTCACCCCAAAGGTCACCAAAGGTCACCCCAAAGGTCACCAAAGGTCACCAAAGGTCACCAAAGGTCACCCCAAAGGTCACCAAAGGTCACCAAAGGTCACCAAATGTCACCAAAGGTCACCCCAAAGGTCACCAAAGGTCACCCCAAAGGTCACCAAAGGTTACCAAAGGTCACCAAAGGTCACCAAAGGTCACCCCAAAAGTCACCAAAGGTCACCCCAAAGGTCACCAAAGGTCACCAAAGGTCACCCCAAAGGTCACCAAAGGTCACCAAAGGTCACCAAAGGTCACCCCAAAGGTCATCAAAGGTCACCAAAGGTCACCAAAGGTCACCAATGGTCACCCCAAAGGTCACCAAAGGTCACCCCAAAGGTCACCAAAGGTCACCAAAGGTCACCCCAAAGGTCACCAAAGGTCACCAAAGGTCACCAAAGGTCACCCCAAAGGTCACCAAAGGTCACCCCAAAGGTCACCAAAGGTCACCAAAGGTCACCAAAGGTCACCCCAAAGGTCACCAAAGGTCACCAAAGGTCACTAAAGGTCACCCCAAAGGTCACCAAAGGTCACCCCAAAGGTCACCCCAAAGGTCACCAAAGGTTACCAAAGGTCACCAAAGGTCACCCCAAAGGTCATCAAAGGTCACCAAAGGTCACCAAAGGTCACCCCAAAGGTCACCAAAGGTCACCAAAGGTCACCAAAGGACACCAAAGGTCACCAAAGGTCACCAAAGGTCACCCCAAAGGTCACCAAAGGTCACCCCAAAGGTCACCCCAAAGGTCACCCCAAAGGTCACCAAAGGCTACCAAAGGTCACCAAAGGTCACCCCAAAGGTCATCAAAGGTCACCAAAGGTCACCAAAGGTCCCCAAAGGTCACCCCAAAGGTCACCAAAGGTCACCCCAAAGGTCACCAAAGGTCACCAAAGGTCACCAAAGGTCACCCCAAAGGTCACCAAAGGTCACCAAAGGTCACCAAAGGTCACCAAAGGTCACCAAAGGTCACCAAAGGTCACCAAAGGTCACCAAAGGTCACCCCAAAGGTCACCAAAGGTCACCAAAGGTCACCAAAGGTCACCAAAGGTCACGAAAGGTCACCAAAGGTCACCAAAGGTCACCCCAAAGGTCACCAAAGGTCACCCTAAAGGTCACCCCAAAGGTCACCAAAGGTTACCAAAGGTCACCAAAGGTCACCTCAAAGGTCACCAAAGGTCACCCCAAAGGTCACCCCAAAAGTCACCAAAGGTCACCAAAGGTCACCAAAGGTCACCCCAAAGGTCACCAAAGGTCACCCCAAAGGTCACCAAAGGTCACCAAAGGTCACCAAAGGTCACCCCAAAGGTCACCAAAGGTCACCAAAGGTCACCAAAGGTCACCAAAGGTCACCCCAAAGGTCACCAACGGTCACCAAAGGTCACCAAAGGTCACCAAAGGTCACCCCAAAGGTCACCAAAGGTCACCCCAAAGGTCACCAAAGGTCAACCAAAGGTCACCAAAGGTCACCCCAAAGGTCACCAAAGGTCACCAAAGGTCACCAAAGGTCACCCCAAAGGTCACTAAAGGTCACCCCAAAGGTCACCAAAGGTCACCAAAGGTCACCAAAGGTCACCAAAGGTCACCAAAGGTCACCCCAAAGGTCACCAAAGGTCACCCCAAAGGTCACCAAAGGTCACCAAAGGTCACCCCAAAGGTCACCAAAGGTCACCAAAGGTCACCAAAGGTCACCAAAGGTCACCCCAAAGGTCACCAAAGGTCACCCCAAAGGTCACCAAAGGTTACCAAAGGTCACCAAACGTCACCAAAGGTCACCCCAAAAGTCACCAAAGGTCACCCCAAAGGTCACCAAAGGTCACCAAGGGTCACCCCAAAGGTCACCAAAGGTCACCAAAGGTCACCCCAAAGGTCACCAAAGGTCACCAAAGGTCACCAAAGGTCACCAATGGTCACCCCAAAGGTCACCAAAGGTCACCCCAAAGGTCACCAAAGGTCACCAAAGGTCACCCCAAAGGTCACCAAAGGTCACCAAAGGTCACCAAAGGTCACCCCAAAGGTCACCAAAGGTCACCCCAAAGGTCACCAAAGGTCACCAAAGGTCACCAAAGGTCACCCCAAAGGTCACCAAAGGTCACCAAAGGTCACTAAAGGTCACCCCAAAGGTCACCAAAGGTCACCCCAAAGGTCACCCCAAAGGTCACCAAAGGTTACCAAAGGTCACCAAAGGTCACCCCAAAGGTCACCAAAGGTCACCAAAGGTCACCAAAGGTCACCCCAAAGGTCACCAAAGGTCACCCCAAAGGTCACCAAAGGTCACCAAAGGTCACCAAAGGTCACCAAAGGTCACCAAAGGTCACCCCAAAGGTCACCAAAGGTCACCCCAAAGGTCACCAAAGGTCACCAAAGGTCACCAAAGGACACCAAAGGTCACCAAAGGTAACCAAAGGTCACCCCAAAGGTCACCAAAGGTCACCCCAAAGGTCACCCCAAAGGTCACCCCAAAGGTCACCAAAGGCTACCAAAGGTCACCAAAGGTCACCCCAAAGGTCACCAAAGGTCACCAAAGGTTACCAAAGGTCACCCCAAAGGTCACTAAAGGTCACCAAAGGTCACCAAAGGTAACCAAAGGTCACCCCAAAGGTCACCAAAGGTCACCCCAAAGGTCACCAAAGGTCACCAAAGGTCACCCCAAAGGTCACCAAAGGTCACCCCAAAGGTCACCAAAGGTCACCAAAGGTCACCCCAAAGGTCACCAAAGGTCACCCCAAAGGTCATCAAAGGTCATCAAAGGTCACCAAAGGTCACCCCAAAGGTCACCAAATGTCACCAAAGGTCACCAAAGGTCACCAAAGGTCACCCCAAAGGTCACCAAAGGTCACCCCAAAGGTCACCAAAGGTCACCAAAGGTCACCAAAGGTCACCAAAGGTCACCCCAAAGGTCACCAAAGGTCACCCCAAAGGTCACCAAAGGTCACCAAAGGTCACCAAAGGTCACCCCAAAGGTCACCAAAGGTCACCAAAGGTCACCAAAGGTCACCAAAGGTCACCCCAAAGGTCACTAAAGGTCACCCCAAAGTTCACCAAAGGTCACCAAAGGTCACCAAAGGTCACCAAAGGTCACCCCAAAGGTCACCAAAGGTCACCCCAAAGGTCACCAAAGGTCACCAAAGGTCACCAAAGGTCACCCCAAAGGTCACCAAAGGTCACCAAAGGTCACCAAAGGTCACCCCAAAGGTCACCAAAGGTCACCCCAAAGGTCACCAAAGGTCACCAAAGGTCACCAAAGGTCACCCCAAAGGTCACCAAAGGTCACCAAAGGTCACCAAATGTCACCAAAGGTCACCCCAAAGGTCACCAAAGGTCACCCCAAAGGTCACCAAAGGTTACCAAAGGTCACCAAAGGTCACCAAAGGTCACCCCAAAAGTCACCAAAGGTCACCCCAAAGGTCACCAAAGGTCACCAAAGGTCACCCCAAAGGTCACCAAAGGTCACCAAAGGTCACCAAAGGTCACCCCAAAGGTCACCAAAGGTCACCAAAGGTCACCAAAGGTCACCAATGGTCACCCCAAAGGTCACCAAAGGTCACCCCAAAGGTCACCAAAGGTCACCAAAGGTCACCCCAAAGGTCACCAAAGGTCACCAAAGGTCACCAAAGGTCACCCCAAAGGTCACCAAAGGTCACCCCAAAGGTCACCAAAGGTCACCAAAGGTCACCAAAGGTCACCCCAAAGGTCACCAAAGGTCACCAAAGGTCACTAAAGGTCACCCCAAAGGTCACCAAAGGTCACCCCAAAGGTCACCCCAAAGGTCACCAAAGGTTACCAAAGGTCACCAAAGGTCACCCCAAAGGTCACCAAAGGTCACCAAAGGTCACCAAAGGTCACCCCAAAGGTCACCAAAGGTCACCCCAAAGGTCACCAAAGGTCACCAAAGGTCACCAAAGGTCACCAAAGGTCACCAAAGGTCACCCCAAAGGTCACCAAAGGTCACCCCAAAGGTCACCAAAGGTCACCAAAGGTCACCAAAGGACACCAAAGGTCACCAAAGGTCACCAAAGGTCACCCCAAAGGTCACCAAAGGTCACCCCAAAGGTCACCCCAAAGGTCACCCCAAAGGTCACCAAAGGCTACCAAAGGTCACCAAAGGTCACCCCAAAGGTCATCAAAGGTCACCAAAGGTCACCAAAGGTCTCCAAAGGTCACCCCAAAGGTCACCAAAGGTCACCCCAAAGGTCACCAAAGGTCACCAAAGGTCACCAAAGGTCACCCCAAAGGTCACCAAAGGTCACCAAAGGTCACCAAAGGTCACCAAAGGTCACCAAAGGTCACCAAAGGTCACCAAAGGTCACCCCAAAGGTCACCAAAGGTCACCCTAAAGGTCACCCCAAAGGTCACCAAAGGTTACCAAAGGTCACCAAAGGTCACCTCAAAGGTCACCAAAGGTCACCCCAAAGGTCACCCTAAAAGTCACCAAAGGTCACCAAAGGTCACCAAAGGTCACCCCAAAGGTCACCAAAGGTCACCCCAAAGGTCACCAAAGGTCACCAAAGGTCACCCCAAAGGTCACCAAAGGTCACCAAAGGTCACCAAAGGTCACCAAAGGTCACCCCAAAGGTCACCAACGGTCACCAAAGGTCACCAAAGGTCACCAAAGGTCACCCCAAAGGTCACCAAAAGTCACCCCAAAGGTCACCAAAGGTCAACCAAAGGTCACCAAAGGTCACCCCAAAGGTCACCAAAGGTCACCAAAGGTCACCAAAGGTCACCCCAAAGGTCACTAAAGGTCACCCCAAAGGTCACCAAAGGTCACCAAAGGTCACCAAAGGTCACCAAAGGTCACCCCAAAGGTCACCAAAGGTCACCCCAAAGGTCACCAAAGGTCACCAAAGGTCACCCCAAAGGTCACCAAAGGTCACCAAAGGTCACCAAAGGTCACCAAAGGTCACCCCAAAGGTCACCAAAGGTCACCCCAAAGGTCACCAAAGGTTACCAAAGGTCACCAAAGGTCACCAAAGGTCACCCCAAAAGTCACCAAAGGTCACCCCAAAGGTCACCAAAGGTCACCAAGGGTCACCCCAAAGGTCACCAAAGGTCACCAAAGGTCACCCCAAAGGTCACCAAAGGTCACCAAAGGTCACCAAAGGTCACCAATGGTCACCCCAAAGGTCACCAAAGGTCACCCCAAAGGTCACCAAAGGTCACCAAAGGTCACCCCAAAGGTCACCAAAGGTTACCAAAGGTCACCAAAGGTCACCCCAAAGGTCACCAAAGGTCACCCCAAAGGTCACCAAAGGTCACCAAAGGTCACCAAAGGTCACCCCAAAGGTCACCAAAGGTCACCAAAGGTCACTAAAGGTCACCCCAAAGGTCACCAAAGGTCACCCCAAAGGTCACCCCAAAGGTCACCAAAGGTTACCAAAGGTCACCAAAGGTCACCCCAAAGGTCACCAAAGGTCACCAAAGGTCACCAAAGGTCACCCCAAAGGTCACCAAAGGTCACCCCAAAGGTCACCAAAGGTCACCAAAGGTCACCAAAGGTCACCAAAGGTCACCAAAGGTCACCCCAAAGGTCACCAAAGGTCACCCCAAAGGTCACCAAAGGTCACCAAAGGTCACCAAAGGACACCAAAGGTCACCAAAGGTCACCAAAGGTCACCCCAAAGGTCACCAAAGGTCACACCAAAGGTCACCCCAAAGGTCACCCCAAAGGTCACCAAAGGCTACCAAAGGTCACCAAAGGTCACCCCAAAGGTCACCAAAGGTCACCAAAGGTCACCAAAGGTCACCAAAGGTCACCCCAAAGGTCACCAAAGGTCACCCGAAAGGTCACCAAAGGTCACCAAAGGTCACCCCAAAGGTCACCAAAGGTCACCAAAGGTCACCAAAGGTCACCAAAGGTCACCAAAGGTCACCAAAGGTCACCAAAGGTCACCCCAAAGGTCACCAAAGGTCACCCTAAAGGTCACCCCAAAGGTCACCAAAGGTTACCAAAGGTCACCAAAGGTCACCTCAAAGGTCACCAAAGGTCACCCCAAAGGTCACCCCAAAAGTCACCAAAGGTCACCAAAGGTCACCAAAGGTCACCCCAAAGGTCACCAAAGGTCACCCCAAAGGTCACCAAAGGTCACCAAAGGTTACCAAAGGTCACCCCAAAGGTCACCAAAGGTCACCAAAGGTCACCAAAGGTCACCAAAGGTCACCCCAAAGGTCACCAAAGGTCACCCCAAAGGTCACCAAAGGTCACCAATGGTCACCAAAGGTCACCCCAAAGGTTACCAAAGGTCACCCCAAAGGTCACCCCAAAGGTCACCAAAGGTTACCAAAGGTCACCAAAGGTCACCCCAAAGGTCAGCAAAGGTCACCAAAGGTCACCAAAGGTCACCCCAAAGGTCACCAAAGGTCACCAAAGGTCACCAAAGGTCACCAAAGGTCACCCCAAAGGTCACCAAAGGTCACCCCAAAGGTCACCAAAGGTCACCAAAGGTCACCAAAGGTCACCCCAAAGGTCACCAAAGGTCACCCCAAAGGTCACCAAAGGTCACCAAAGGTCACCAAAGGTCACCCCAAAGGTCACCAAAGGTCACCAAAGGTCACCAAAGGTCACCAAAGGTCACCCCAAAGGTCACTAAAGGTCACCCCAAAGGTCACCAAAGGTCACCAAAGGTCACCAAAGGTCACCAAAGGTCACCCCAAAGGTCACCAAAGGTCACCCCAAAGGTCACCAAAGGTCACCAAAGGTCACCAAAGGTCACCCCAAAGGTCACCAAAGGTCACCAAAGGTCACCAAAGGTCACACCAAAGGTCACCAAAGGACACCAAAGGTCACCAAAGGTCACCAAAGGTCACCCCAAAGGTCACCAAAGGTCACCCCAAAGGTCACCAAAGGTCACCAAAGGTCACCAAATGTCACCAAAGGTCACCAAAGGTCACCCCAAAGGTCACCAAAGGTCACCCCAAAGGTCACCCCAAAGGTCACCAAAGGTTACCAAAGGTCACCAAAATTCACCCCAAAGGTCAGCAAAGGTCACCAAAGGTCACCAAAGGTCACCCCAAAGGTCACCAAAGGTCACCCCAAAGGTCACCAAAGGTCACCAAAGGTCACCAAAGGTCACCAAAGGTCACCCCAAAGGTCACCAAAGGTCACCAAAGGTCACCAAAGGTCACCCCAAAGGTCACCAAAGGTCACCAAAGGTCACCAAAGGTCACCAAAGGTCACCCCAAAGGTCACCAAAGGTCACCAAAGGTCACCAAAGGTCACCAAAGGTCACCCCAAAGGTCACCAAAGGTCACCAAAGGTCAATAAAGGTCACCCCAAAGGTCACCAAAGGTCACCCCAAAGGTCACCAAAGGTCACCAAAGGTCACCCCAAAGGTCACCAAAAGTCACCCCAAAGGTCACCAAAGGTCACCAAAGGTCACCAAAGGTCACCCCAAAGGTCACCAAAGGTCACCAAAGGTCACCAAAGGTCACCAAAGGTCACCCCAAAGGTCACCAAAGGTCACCCCAAAGGTCACCAAAGGTCACCAAAGGTCACCAAAGGTCACCAAAGGTCACCAAAGGTCACCAAAGGTCACCCCAAAGGTCACCAAAGGTCACCCCAAAGGTCACCAAAGGTCACCCCAAAGGTCAGCAAAGGTCACCAAAGGTCACCAAAGGTCACCCCAAAGGTCACCAAAGGTCACCAAAGGTCACCCCAAAGGTCTGTTAGAACAATTTTAATAAAGTAGTTACTTTTGGAACTTTAGCCTCAAATCCTAGTATTTTCCGAGTTACGTAGTAAAGAAAATCGTAATTTTGCAGTAATGTTATCAAAAGTCATTTCTTTAAACCTTATTTCCGCACAGTGCAGTTCAAATATTATCGTTTCACCGTAGTTAAAGACTACCGATTTAGGTTCATGTTGGCTTACGTTATAAATTCACCCTTTGTTCTCTTCTGTTCGTAAAGCAGTCTCAGGTTACCGATTTCTTAGTATTTAACATTGTTCTGCTATACCCAAGGCCCCTGCAAGTTTCGCAAGTGTTGTACCATATTTCGTCATGCTAAAATTTTCCGTAGCTTTCAATAGAAGTTTGCGTCAGCTTTGGTGATCCCGACATCTTCTGATTCGTTCTATCGTACGAGTGAAACAAGGATGTAGATCAGCCGCGGTTGTGCTTAGCGAGTTTCGCGCCTGTCAATCTTCGGGAGAAGCGTTACTTAGCGTGCAGCCCTCAAGCTGTTCGGGGGTGGCGCTTCGTCCGCGAACCGGCTTCGCTTAGCCGAGCTCGCGTTAAGTCGAAATTTGTGTGTTGTGAAGAAGCTTTGTCGTTGTCATTTCGAGCTTTGTGCATAGTGGTTAAAGGTGAACGTTTAGCCGAGTTTTTCCGTATCGTTTGGAGCTGAGCACCTCCGCTAACACTTATTGTGGATTATATTTTGAGAACACTCACCCGTGTGCTAAACTTACCAAGTAGAACGAAGACCCGATCCCTTTACCGTCATCTGCTTGTTACCGGGGTCCGTTCTAGTCAACCCTCGTTTTGGTGGTGTTTTACCGCTCGCATTCGCTCGATTTTGGCCCCGTCCTGTGCTTTACAACAGTTTCCTGTCGTTTCCGTTCGTGGCACTGACTGAGATGCAACTCGCAGCTGAGGAAAACAACTTAATCCCGCACAACTATGATCCTATGAAGGTAAATTGTTAACTGCTAAATGTTTATAGTGAAGTGTTTTGTCAAAGTGTAGTTTGGGCCACTTGAGCCCTTTTGGTTTGATTTAAATCATAAGATGTCGAACAGTACAGTTCCGCCAAGTTTTATTGTCTTTATGTTGTTTTTGTGTATTAAGCTCACGTAACCGTTGCTGTACCATTTTTGAAGTGTTGATTGCTAAATCTCGATACTGTAAAGTAGTTTCTGTGGTAGAACGTACCGTTCATAATGTTTGTAGATGTAACCATGTCATTTGTTGCTGTTTGATTATTCAAGTTTAGACTATAAATTGCGTCGTTAACCCCACTAACCTTTTTGCATATTTCCGGCCGTAAGATTTGATTATTGTAACATTCATTGTCATTTGTTTCACATGTTATTTCATCAATAGAGTTTATTGTTATTTGTTTATATGCCTTTTTATTGGTGTGTTTGCATGCCATGTTGTGTCTATGTTTTGTACAGGAACCTAGTTGGTGCAAGTAAGTGTATGCTGATGCCGGTTAAGGTAGGTTTGATCCAGCTGTGACGTCGCTACCTCAGGTTGTGCCAAGCAAAAAGTAGTAAGGTGATTTTACCCACTTCCATTTTCAAGTAATCTCACCGGTGTTGTTATCGTTGTTTCTCGATGTAGTCAAGAAAATGGTGGAGTACCTTATTTTAACATCTTTAACCCCGTTGTGCTAGAGCACAGCCCTAACTGTTAGATAGTAAAGAGTAAAGAACCTCGACCTTTCTTCACTGAGCATCCCATAGCCGGCGCGCATCGTTGCAGTACATCTCGTAACGAAAGTTAGGGCTGAGTTTTTAGCAATATTCCCGATTATGTCTTTTTAGTCATTTTGTAGATAACAGTTTTGGCTCTCAAGCGTATGAGTTATGCTTTGCACGCTTGGGGGGCTGATTGTTAACGCGGTTTTCGTCGTGTAACAAACTGGCTAATTGTTAGTGTCGTAATAACGTTTCCGTATTGTAACAGGTCACCAAAGGTCACCAAAGGTGACCAGAGGTCACCAAAGGTCACCCCAAAGGTCACCAAAGGTCACCCCAAAGGTCACCAAAGGTCACCAAAGGTCACCAAAGGTCACCAAAGGTCACCCCAAAGGTCACCAAAGGTCACCCCAAAGGTCACCAAAGGTCAACCAAAGGTCACCAAAGGTCACCCCAAAGGTCACCAAAGGTCACCAAAGGTCACAAAAGGTCACCCCAAAGGTCACTAAAGGTCACCCCAAAGGTCACCAAAGGTCACCAAAGGTCACCAAAGGTCACCAAAGGTCACCCCAAAGGTCACCAAAGGTCACCCCAAGGTCACCAAAGGTCACCAAAGGTCACCAAAGGTCACCCCAAAGGTCACCAAAGGTCACCAAAGGTCACCAAATGTCACCAAAGGTCACCCCAAAGGTCACCAAAGGTCACCCCAAAGGTCACCAAAGGTTACCAAAGGTCACCAAAGGTCACCAAAGGTCACCCCAAAAGTCACCAAAGGTCACCCCAAAGGTCACCAAAGGTCACCAAAGGTCACCCCAAAGGTCACCAAAGGTCACCAAAGGTCACCAAAGGTCACCCCAAAGGTCATCAAAGGTCACCAAAGGTCACCAAAGGTCACCAATGGTCACCCCAAAGGTCACCAAAGGTCACCCCAAAGGTCACCAAAGGTCACCAAAGGTCACCCCAAAGGTCACCAAAGGTCACCAAAGGTCACCAAAGGTCACCCCAAAGGTCACCAAAGGTCACCCCAAAGGTCACCAAAGGTCACCAAAGGTCACAAAGGTCACCCCAAAGGTCACCAAAGGTCACCAAAGGTCACTAAAGGTCACCCCAAAGGTCACCAAAGGTCACCCCAAAGGTCACCCCAAAGGTCACCAAAGGTTACCAAAGGTCACCAAAGGTCACCCCAAAGGTCACCAAAGGTCACCAAAGGTCACCAAAGGTCACCCCAAAGGTCACCAAAGGTCATCCCAAAGGTCACCAAGGTCACCAAAGGTCACCAAAGGTCACCAAAGGTCACCCCAAAGGTCACCAAAGGTCACCCCAAAGGTCACCAAAGGTCACCAAAGGTCACCAAAGGACACCAAAGGTCACCAAAGGTCACCAAAGGTCACCCCAAAGGTCACCAAAGGTCACCCCAAAGGTCACCCCAAAGGTCACCCCAAAGGTCACCAAATTCTACCAAAGGTCACCAAAGGTCACCCCAAAGGTCATCAAAGGTCACCAAAGGTCACCAAAGGTCCCCAAAGGTCACCCCAAAGGTCACCAAAGGTCACCCCAAAGGTCACCAAAGGTCACCAAAGGTCACCAAAGGTCACCCCAAAGGTCACCAAAGGTCACCAAAGGTCACCAAAGGTCACCAAAGGTCACCAAAGGTCACTAAAGGTCACCAAAGGTCACCCCAAAGGTCACCAAAGGTCACCCTAAAGGTCACCCCAAAGGTCACCAAAGGTTACCAAAGGTCACCAAAGGTCACCTCAAAGGTCACCAAAGGTCACCCCAAAGGTCACCCCAAAAGTCACCAAAGGTCACCAAAGGTCACCAAAGGTCACCCCAAAGGTCACCAAAGGTCACCCCAAAGGTCACCAAAGGTCACCCCAAAGGTCACCAAAGGTCACCAAAGGTCACCCCAAAGGTCACCAAAGGTCACCAAAGGTCACCAAAGGTCACCCCAAAGGTCACCAAAGGTCACCCCAAAGGTCACCAAAGGTCACCAAAGGTCACCAAAGGTCACCCCAAAGGTCACCAAAGGTCACCAAAGGTCACTAAAGGTCACCCCAAAGGTCACCAAAGGTCACCCCAAAGGTCACCCCAAAGGTCACCAAAGGTTACCAAAGGTCACCAAAGGTCACCCCAAAGGTCACCAAAGGTCACCAAAGGTCACCAAAGGTCACCCCAAAGGTCACCAAAGGTCATCCCAAAGGTCACCAAAGGTCACCAAAGGTCACCAAAGGTCACCAAAGGTCACCCCAAAGGTCACCAAAGGTCACCCCAAAGGTCACCAAAGGTCACCAAAGGTCACCAAAGGACACCAAAGGTCACCAAAGGTCACCAAAGGTCACCCCAAAGGTCACCAAAGGTCACCCCAAAGGTCACCCCAAAGGTCACCCCAAAGGTCACCAAAGGCTACCAAAGGTCACCAAAGGTCACCCCAAAGGTCATCAAAGGTCACCAAAGGTCACCAAAGGTCCCCAAAGGTCACCCCAAAGGTCACCAAAGGTCACCCCAAAGGTCACCAAAGGTCACCAAAGGTCACCAAAGGTCACCCCAAAGGTCACCAAAGGTCACCAAAGGTCACCAAAGGTCACCAAAGGTCACCAAAGGTCACCAAAGGTCACCAAAGGTCACCCCAAAGGTCACCAAAGGTCACCCTAAAGGTCACCCCAAAGGTCACCAAAGGTTACCAAAGGTCACCAAAGGTCACCTCAAAGGTCACCAAAGGTCACCCCAAAGGTCACCCCAAAAGTCACCAAAGGTCACCAAAGGTCACCAAAGGTCACCCCAAAGGTCACCAAAGGTCACCCCAAAGGTCACCAAAGGTCACCAAAGGTCACCAAAGGTCACCCCAAAGGTCACCAAAGGTCACCAAAGGTCACCAAAGGTCACCAAAGGTCACCCCAAAGGTCACCAACGGTCACCAAAGGTCACCAAAGGTCACCAAAGGTCACCAAAGGTCACCCCAAAGGTCACTAAAGGTCACCCCAAAGGTCACCAAAGGTCACCAAAGGTCACCAAAGGTCACCCCAAAGGTCACCAAAGGTCACCAAAGGTCACCAAAGGTCACCAAAGGTCACCCCAAAGGTCACTAAAGGTCACCCCAAAGGTCACCAAAGGTCACCAAAGGTCACCAAAGGTCACCAAAGGTCACCCCAAAGGTCACCAAAGGTCACCCCAAAGGTCACCAAAGGTCACCAAAGGTCACCCCAAAGGTCACCAAAGGTCACCAAAGGTCACCAAAGGTCACCAAAGGTCACCCCAAAGGTCACCAAAGGTCACCCCAAAGGTCACCAAAGGTTACCAAAGGTCACCAAAGGTCACCAAAGGTCACCCCAAAAGTCACCAAAGGTCACCCCAAAGGTCACCAAAGGTCACCAAGGGTCACCCCAAAGGTCACCAAAGGTCACCAAAGGTCACCCCAAAGGTCACCAAAGGTCACCAAAGGTCACCAAAGGTCACCAATGGTCACCCCAAAGGTCACCAAAGGTCACCCCAAAGGTCACCAAAGGTCACCAAAGGTCACCCCAAAGGTCACCAAAGGTCACCAAAGGTCACCAAAGGTCACCCCAAAGGTCACCAAAGGTCACCCCAAAGGTCACCAAAGGTCACCAAAGGTCACCAAAGGTCACCCCAAAGGTCACCAAAGGTCACCAAAGGTCACTAAAGGTCACCCCAAAGGTCACCAAAGGTCACCCCAAAGGTCACCCCAAAGGTCACCAAAGGTTACCAAAGGTCACCAAAGGTCACCCCAAAGGTCACCAAAGGTCACCAAAGGTCACCAAAGGTCACCCCAAAGGTCACCAAAGGTCACCCCAAAGGTCACCAAAGGTCACCAAAGGTCACCAAAGGTCACCAAAGGTCACCAAAGGTCACCCCAAAGGTCACCAAAGGTCACCCCAAAGGTCACCAAAGGTCACCAAAGGTCACCAAAGGACACCAAAGGTCACCAAAGGTAACCAAAGGTCACCCCAAAGGTCACCAAAGGTCACCCCAAAGGTCACCCCAAAGGTCACCCCAAAGGTCACCAAAGGCTACCAAAGGTCACCAAAGGTCACCCCAAAGGTCACCAAAGGTCACCAAAGGTTACCAAAGGTCACCCCAAAGGTCACTAAAGGTCACCAAAGGTCACCAAAGGTAACCAAAGGTCACCCCAAAGGTCACCAAAGGTCACCCCAAAGGTCACCAAAGGTCACCAAAGGTTACCCCAAAGGTCACCAAAGGTCACCCCAAAGGTCCCCAAAGGTCACCAAAGGTCACCCCAAAGGTCACCAAAGGTCACCCCAAAGGTCATCAAAGGTCACCAAAGGTCACCAAAGGTCACCCCAAAGGTCACCAAATGTCACCAAAGGTCACCAAAGGTCACCAAAGGTCACCCCAAAGGTCACCAAAGGTCACCCCAAAGGTCACCAAAGGTCACCAAAGGTCACCAAAGGTCACCAAAGGTCACCCCAAAGGTCACCAAAGGTCACCCCAAAGGTCACCAAAGGTCACCAAAGGTCACCAAAGGTCACCCCAAAGGTCACCAAAGGTCACCAAAGGTCACCAAAGGTCACCAAAGGTCACCCCAAAGGTCACTAAAGGTCACCCCAAAGTTCACCAAAGGTCACCAAAGGTCACCAAAGGTCACCAAAGGTCACCCCAAAGGTCACCAAAGGTCACCCCAAAGGTCACCAAAGGTCACCAAAGGTCACCAAAGGTCACCCCAAAGGTCACCAAAGGTCACCAAAGGTCACCAAAGGTCACCCCAAAGGTCACCAAAGGTCACCCCAAAGGTCACCAAAGGTCACCAAAGGTCACCAAAGGTCACCCCAAAGGTCACCAAAGGTCACCAAAGGTCACCAAATGTCACCAAAGGTCACCCCAAAGGTCACCAAAGGTCACCCCAAAGGTCACCAAAGGTTACCAAAGGTCACCAAAGGTCACCAAAGGTCACCCCAAAAGTCACCAAAGGTCACCCCAAAGGTCACCAAAGGTCACCAAAGGTCACCCCAAAGGTCACCAAAGGTCACCAAAGGTCACCAAAGGTCACCCCAAAGGTCACCAAAGGTCACCAAAGGTCACCAAAGGTCACCAATGGTCACCCCAAAGGTCACCAAAGGTCACCCCAAAGGTCACCAAAGGTCACCAAAGGTCACCCCAAAGGTCACCAAAGGTCACCAAAGGTCACCAAAGGTCACCCCAAAGGTCACCAAAGGTCACCCCAAAGGTCACCAAAGGTCACCAAAGGTCACCAAAGGTCACCCCAAAGGTCACCAAAGGTCACCAAAGGTCACTAAAGGTCACCCCAAAGGTCACCAAAGGTCACCCCAAAGGTCACCCCAAAGGTCACCAAAGGTTACCAAAGGTCACCAAAGGTCACCCCAAAGGTCACCAAAGGTCACCAAAGGTCACCAAAGGTCACCCCAAAGGTCACCAAAGGTCACCCCAAAGGTCACCAAAGGTCACCAAAGGTCACCAAAGGTCACCAAAGGTCACCAAAGGTCACCCCAAAGGTCACCAAAGGTCACCCCAAAGGTCACCAAAGGTCACCAAAGGTCACCAAAGGACACCAAAGGTCACCAAAGGTCACCAAAGGTCACCCCAAAGGTCACCAAAGGTCACCCCAAAGGTCACCCCAAAGGTCACCCCAAAGGTCACCAAAGGCTACCAAAGGTCACCAAAGGTCACCCCAAAGGTCATCAAAGGTCACCAAAGGTCACCAAAGGTCCCCAAAGGTCACCCCAAAGGTCACCAAAGGTCACCCCAAAGGTCACCAAAGGTCACCAAAGGTCACCAAAGGTCACCCCAAAGGTCACCAAAGGTCACCAAAGGTCACCAAAGGTCACCAAAGGTCACCAAAGGTCACCAAAGGTCACCAAAGGTCACCCCAAAGGTCACCAAAGGTCACCCTAAAGGTCACCCCAAAGGTCAACAAAGGTTACCAAAGGTCACCAAAGGTCACCTCAAAGGTCACCAAAGGTCACCCCAAAGGTCACCCCAAAAGTCACCAAAGGTCACCAAAGGTCACCAAAGGTCACCCCAAAGGTCACCAAAGGTCACCCCAAAGGTCACCAAAGGTCACCAAAGGTCACCAAAGGTCACCCCAAAGGTCACCAAAGGTCACCAAAGGTCACCAAAGGTCACCAAAGGTCACCCCAAAGGTCACCAACGGTCACCAAAGGTCACCAAAGGTCACCAAAGGTCACCCCAAAGGTCACCAAAGGTCACCCCAAAGGTCACCAAAGGTCAACCAAAGGTCACCAAAGGTCACCCCAAAGGTCACCAAAGGTCACCAAAGGTCACCAAAGGTCACCCCAAAGGTCACTAAAGGTCACCCCAAAGGTCACCAAAGGTCACCAAAGGTCACCAAAGGTCACCAAAGGTCACCCCAAAGGTCACCAAAGGTTACCAAAGGTCACCAAAGGTCACCAAAGGTCACCCCAAAAGTCACCAAAGGTCACCCCAAAGGTCACCAAAGGTCACCAAGGGTCACCCCAAAGGTCACCAAAGGTCACCAAAGGTCACCCCAAAGGTCACCAAAGGTCACCAAAGGTCACCAAAGGTCACCAATGGTCACCCCAAAGGTCACCAAAGGTCACCCCAAAGGTCACCAAAGGTCACCAAAGGTCACCCCAAAGGTCACCAAAGGTCACCAAAGGTCACCAAAGGTCACCCCAAAGGTCACCAAAGGTCACCCCAAAGGTCACCAAAGGTCACCAAAGGTCACCAAAGGTCACCCCAAAGGTCACCAAAGGTCACCAAAGGTCACTAAAGGTCACCCCAAAGGTCACCAAAGGTCACCCCAAAGGTCACCCCAAAGGTCACCAAAGGTTACCAAAGGTCACCAAAGGTCACCCCAAAGGTCACCAAAGGTCACCAAAGGTCACCAAAGGTCACCCCAAAGGTCACCAAAGGTCACCCCAAAGGTCACCAAAGGTCACCAAAGGTCACCAAAGGTCACCAAAGGTCACCAAAGGTCACCCCAAAGGTCACCAAAGGTCACCCCAAAGGTCACCAAAGGTCACCAAAGGTCACCAAAGGACACCAAAGGTCACCAAAGGTCACCAAAGGTCACCCCAAAGGTCACCAAAGGTCACCCCAAAGGTCACCCCAAAGGTCACCCCAAAGGTCACCAAAGGCTACCAAAGGTCACCAAAGGTCACCCCAAAGGTCACCAAAGGTCACCAAAGGTCACCAAAGGTCACCAAAGGTCACCCCAAAGGTCACCAAAGGTCACCCGAAAGGTCACCAAAGGTCACCAAAGGTCACCCCAAAGGTCACCAAAGGTCACCAAAGGTCACCAAAGGTCACCAAAGGTCACCAAAGGTCACCAAAGGTCACCCCAAAGGTCACCAAAGGTCACCCTAAAGGTCACCCCAAAGGTCACCAAAGGTTACCAAAGGTCACCAAAGGTCACCTCAAAGGTCACCAAAGGTCACCCCAAAGGTCACCCCAAAAGTCACCAAAGGTCACCAAAGGTCACCAAAGGTCACCCCAAAGGTCACCAAAGGTCACCCCAAAGGTCACCAAAGGTCACCAAAGGTCACCAAAGGTCACCCCAAAGGTCACCAAAGGTCACCAAAGGTCACCAAAGGTCACCAAAGGTCACCCCAAAGGTCACCAAAGGTCACCCCAAAGGTCACCAAAGGTCACCAATGGTCACCAAAGGTCACCCCAAAGGTTACCAAAGGTCACCCCAAAGGTCACCCCAAAGGTCACCAAAGGTTACCAAAGGTCACCAAAGGTCACCCCAAAGGTCACCAAAGGTCACCCCAAAAGTCACCAAAGGTCACCAAAGGTCACCAAAGGTCACCCCAAAGGTCACCAAAGGTCACCAAAGGTCACCAAAGGTCACCAAAGGTCACCAAAGGTCACCAAAGGTCACCAAAGGTCACCCCAAAGGTCACCAAAGGTCACCCTAAAGGTCACCCCAAAGGTCAACAAAGGTTACCAAAGGTCACCAAAGGTCACCTCAAAGGTCACCAAAGGTCACCCCAAAGGTCACCCCAAAAGTCACCAAAGGTCACCAAAGGTCACCAAAGGTCACCCCAAAGGTCACCAAAGGTCACCCCAAAGGTCACCAAAGGTCACCAAAGGTCACCAAAGGTCACCCCAAAGGTCACCAAAGGTCACCAAAGGTCACCAAAGGTCACCAAAGGTCACCCCAAAGGTCACCAACGGTCACCAAAGGTCACCAAAGGTCACCAAAGGTCACCCCAAAGGTCACCAAAGGTCACCCCAAAGGTCACCAAAGGTCAACCAAAGGTCACCAAAGGTCACCCCAAAGGTCACCAAAGGTCACCAAAGGTCACCAAAGGTCACCCCAAAGGTCACTAAAGGTCACCCCAAAGGTCACCAAAGGTCACCAAAGGTCACCAAAGGTCACCAAAGGTCACCCCAAAGGTCACCAAAGGTTACCAAAGGTCACCAAAGGTCACCAAAGGTCACCCCAAAAGTCACCAATGGTCACCCCAAAGGTCACCAAAGGTCACCAAGGGTCACCCCAAAGGTCACCAAAGGTCACCAAAGGTCACCCCAAAGGTCACCAAAGGTCACCAAAGGTCACCAAAGGTCACCAATGGTCACCCCAAAGGTCACCAAAGGTCACCCCAAAGGTCACCAAAGGTCACCAAAGGTCACCCCAAAGGTCACCAAAGGTCACCAAAGGTCACCAAAGGTCACCCCAAAGGTCACCAAAGGTCACCCCAAAGGTCACCAAAGGTCACCAAAGGTCACCAAAGGTCACCCCAAAGGTCACCAAAGGTCACCAAAGGTCACTAAAGGTCACCCCAAAGGTCACCAAAGGTCACCCCAAAGGTCACCCCAAAGGTCACCAAAGGTTACCAAAGGTCACCAAAGGTCACCCCAAAGGTCACCAAAGGTCACCAAAGGTCACCAAAGGTCACCCCAAAGGTCACCAAAGGTCACCCCAAAGGTCACCAAAGGTCACCAAAGGTCACCAAAGGTCACCAAAGGTCACCAAAGGTCACCCCAAAGGTCACCAAAGGTCACCCCAAAGGTCACCAAAGGTCACCAAAGGTCACCAAAGGACACCAAAGGTCACCAAAGGTCACCAAAGGTCACCCCAAAGGTCACCAAAGGTCACCCCAAAGGTCACCCCAAAGGTCACCCCAAAGGTCACCAAAGGCTACCAAAGGTCACCAAAGGTCACCCCAAAGGTCACCAAAGGTCACCAAAGGTCACCAAAGGTCACCAAAGGTCACCCCAAAGGTCACCAAAGGTCACCCGAAAGGTCACCAAAGGTCACCAAAGGTCACCCCAAAGGTCACCAAAGGTCACCAAAGGTCACCAAAGGTCACCAAAGGTCACCAAAGGTCACCAAAGGTCACCCCAAAGGTCACCAAAGGTCACCCTAAAGGTCACCCCAAAGGTCACCAAAGGTTACCAAAGGTCACCAAAGGTCACCTCAAAGGTCACCAAAGGTCACCCCAAAGGTCACCCCAAAAGTCACCAAAGGTCACCAAAGGTCACCAAAGGTCACCCCAAAGGTCACCAAAGGTCACCCCAAAGGTCACCAAAGGTCACCAAAGGTCACCAAAGGTCACCCCAAAGGTCACCAAAGGTGACCAAAGGTCACCAAAGGTCACCAAAGGTCACCCCAAAGGTCACCAAAGGTCACCCCAAAGGTCACCAAAGGTCACCAATGGTCACCAAAGTTACCCCAAAGGTTACCAAAGGTCACCCCAAAGGTCACCCCAAAGGTCACCAAAGGTTACCAAAGGTCACCAAAGGTCACCCCAAAGGTCAGCAAAGGTCACCAAAGGTCACCAAAGGTCACCCCAAAGGTCACCAAAGGTCACCAAAGGTCACCAAAGGTCACCCCAAAGGTCACCAAAGGTCACCCCAAAGGTCACCAAAGGTCACCAAAGGTCACCAAAGGTCACCCCAAAGGTCACCAAAGGTCACCCCAAAGGTCACCAAAGGTCACCAAAGGTCACCAAAGGTCACCCCAAAGGTCACCAAAGGTCACCAAAGGTCACCAAAGGTCACCAAAGGTCACCCCAAAGGTCACTAAAGGTCACCCCAAAGGTCACCAAAGGTCACCAAAGGTCACCAAAGGTCACCAAAGGTCACCCCAAAGGTCACCAAAGGTCACCCCAAAGGTCACCAGAGGTCACCAAAGGTCACCAAAGGTCACCCCAAAGGTCACCAAAGGTCACCAAAGGTCACCAAAGGTCACACCAAAGGTCACCAAAGGACACCAAAGGTCACCAAAGGTCACCAAAGGTCACCCCAAAGGTCACCAAAGGTCACCCCAAAGGTCACCAAAGGTCACCAAAGGTCACCAAATGTCACCAAAGGTCACCAAAGGTCACCCCAAAGGTCACCAAAGGTCACCCCAAAGGTCACCCCAAAGGTCACCAAAGGTTACCAAAGGTCACCAAAATTCACCCCAAAGGTCAGCAAAGGTCACCAAAGGTCACCAAAGGTCACCCCAAAGGTCACCAAAGGTCACCCCAAAGGTCACCAAAGGTCACCAAAGGTCACCAAAGGTCACCAAAGGTCACCCCAAAGGTCACCAAAGGTCACCAAAGGTCACCAAAGGTCACCCCAAAGGTCACTAAAGGTCACCAAAGGTCACCAAAGGTAACCAAAGGTCACCCCAAAGGTCACCAAAGGTCACCCCAAAGGTCACCAAACGTCACCAAAGGTCACCCCAAAGGTCACCAAAGGTCACCCCAAAGGTCACCAAAGGTCACCAAAGGTCACCAAAGGTCACCCCAAAGGTCACCAGAGGTCACCCCAAAGGTCACCAAAGGTCACCAAAGGTCACCAAAGGTCACCCCAAAGGTCACCAAAAGTCACCAAAGGTAACCAAAGGTCACCAAAGGTCACCCCAAAGGTCACCAAAGGTCACCAACGGTCACGAAAGGTCACCAAAGGTCACCCCAAAGGTCACTAAAGGTCACCCCAAAGTTCACCAAAGGTCACCAAAGGTCACCAAAGGTCACCAAAGGTCACCCCAAAGGTCACCAAAGGTCACCCCAAAGGTCACCAAAGGTCACCCCAAAGGTCACCAAAGGTCACCCCAAAGGTCACCAAAGGTCACCCAAAAGGTCACCCCAAAGGTCACCAAAGGTCACCAAAGGTCACCAAAGGTCACCCCAAAGGTCACCAAAGGTCACCAAAGGTCACCAAAGGTCTCCCCAAAGGTCACCAAAGGTCACCCCAAAGGTCACCAAAGGTCACCAAAGGTCACCAAAGGTCACCAAAGGTCACCCCAAAGGTCACCAAAGGTCACCCCAAAGGTCACCAAAGGTCACCAAAGGTCACCCCAAAGGTCACCAAAGGTCACCCCAAAGGTCACCAAAGGTCACCCCAAAGGTCACCCCAAAGGTCACCCCAAAGGTCACCAAAGGTCACCCCAAAGGTCACCAAAGGTCACCAAAGGTCACCAAAGGTCACCCCAAAGGTCACCAAAGGTCACCAAAGGTCACCAAAGGTCACCAAAGGTCACCCCAAAGGTCACCAAAGGTCACCAAAGGTCACCAAAGATCACCCCAAAGGTCACCAAAGGTCACCCCAAAGGTCACCAAAGGTCACCAAAGGTCACCAAAGGTCACCCCAAAGGTCACCAAAGGTCACCCCAAAGGTCACCAAAGGTCACCAAAGGTCACCCCAAAGGTCACCAAAGGTCACCAAAGGTCACCCCAAAGGTCACCAAAGGTCACCCCAAAGGTCACCAAAGGTCACCAAAGGTCACAAAGGTCACCCCAAAGGTCACCAAAGGTCACCAAAGGTCACCAAAGGTCACCAAAAATCACCCCAAAAGTCACTAAAGGTCACCCCAAAGGTCACCAAAGGTCACCAAAAATCACCAAAGGTCACCAAAGGTCACCTCAAAGGTCACCAAAGGTTACCCCAAAGGTCACCAAAGGTCACCAAAGGTCACCCCAAAGGTCACCAAAGCTCACCCCAAAGGTCACCAAAGGTCACCAAAGGTCACCAAAGGTCACCCCAAAGGTCACCAAAGGTCACCCCAAAGGTCACCAAAGGTCACCAAAGGTCACCAAAGGTCACCAAAGGTCACCAAAGGTCACCCCAAAGGTTACCAAAGGTTACCCCAAAGGTCACCAAAGGTCACCAAAGATCACCCCAAAGGTCACCAAAGGTCACCCCAAAGGTCACCAAAGGTCACCAAATGTCACCAAAGGTCACCCCAAAGGTCACCAAAGGTCACCCCAAAGGTCACCAAAGGTCACCCCAAAGGTCACCCCAAAGGTCACCCCAAAGGACACCAAAGGTCACCAAAGGTCAATAAAGGTCACCCCAAAGGTCACCAAAGGTCACCCCAAAGGTCACCAAAGGTCACCAAAGGTCACCCCAAAGGTCACCAAAAGTCACCCCAAAGGTCACCAAAGGTCACCAAAGGTCACCCCAAAGGTCACCAAAGGTCACCAAAGGTCACCAAAGGTCACCAAAGGTCACCAAAGGTCACCCCAAAGGTCACCAAAGGTCACCCCAAAGGTCACCAAAGGTCACCAAAGGTCACCAAAGGTCACCAAAGGTCACCCCAAAGGTCACTAAAGGTCACCCCAAAGGTCACCAAAGGTCACCAAAGGTCACCAAAGGTCACCAAAGGTCACCCCAAAGGTCACCAAAGGTCATCCCAAAGGTCACCAAAGGTTACCAAAGGTCACCAAAGGTCACCCCAAAGGTCACCAAAGGTCACCAAAGGTCACCAAAGGTCACCCCAAAGGTCACCAAAGGTCACCAAAGGTTACCAAAGGTCACCAAAGGTCACCCCAAAGGTCACCAAAGGTCAGACCAAAGGTCACCAAAGGTCACCAAAGGTCACCAAAGGTCACCAAAGGTCACCAAAGGGCACCCCAAAGGTCACCAAAGGTCACCCCAAAGGTCACCCCAAAGGTCACCAAAGGTTACCAAAGGTCACCAAAGGTCACCCCAAAGGTCACCAAAGGTCACCAAAGGTCACCCCAAAGGTCACCAAAGGTCACCAAAGGTTACCAAAGGTCACCCCAAAGGTCACTAAAGGTCACCAAAGGTCACCAAAGGTAACCAAAGGTCACCCCAAAGGTCACCAAAGGTCACCCCAAAGGTCACCAAAGGTCACCAAAGGTCACCCCAAAGGTCACCAAAGGTCACCCCAAAGGTCACCAAAGGTCACCAAAGGTCACCCCAAAGGTCACCAAAGGTCACCCCAAAGGTCATCAAAGGTCACCAAAGGTCACCAAAGGTCACCCCAAAGGTCACCAAATGTCACCAAAGGTCACCAAAGGTCACCAAAGGTCACCCCAAAGGTCACCAAAGGTCACCCCAAAGGTCACCAAAGGTCACCAAAGGTCACCAAAGGTCACCAAAGGTCACCCCAAAGGTCACCAAAGGTCACCCCAAAGGTCACCAAAGGTCACCAAAGGTCACCAAAGGTCACCCCAAAGGTCACCAAAGGTCACCAAAGGTCACCAAAGGTCACCAAAGGTCACCCCAAAGGTCACTAAAGGTCACCCCAAAGTTCACCAAAGGTCACCAAAGGTCACCAAAGGTCACCAAAGGTCACCCCAAAGGTCACCAAAGGTCACCCCAAAGGTCACCAAAGGTCACCAAAGGTCACCAAAGGTCACCCCAAAGGTCACCAAAGGTCACCCCAAAGGTCACCAAAGGTCACCAAAGGTCACCAAAGGTCACCCCAAAGGTCACCAAAGGTCACCCCAAAGGTCACCAAAGGTCACCCCAAAGGTCACCAAAGGTCACCAAAGGTCACCAAAGGTCACCAAAGGTCACCAAAGGTCACCCCAAAGGTCACCAAAGGTCACCCCAAAGGTCACCAAAGGTCACCAAAGGTCACCCCAAAGGTCACCAAAGGTCACCCCAAAGGTCACCAAAGGTCACCCCAAAGGTCACCCCAAAGGTCACCAAAGGTCACCAAAGGTCACCAAAGGTCACCCCAAAGGTCACCAAAGGTCACCCCAAAGGTCACCAAAGGTCACCAAAGGTCACCAAAGGTCACCCCAAAGGTCACCAAAAGTCACCCCAAAGGTCACCAAAGGTCACCAAAGGTCACCAAAGGTCACCCCAAAGGTCACCAAAGGTTACCCCAAAGGTCACCAAAGGTCACCAAAGATCACCCCAAAGGTCACCAAAGGTCACCCCAAAGGTCACCAAAGGTCACCAAATGTCACCAAAGGTCACCCCAAAGGTCACCAAAGGTCACCCCAAAGGTCACCAAAGGTCACCCCAAAGGTCACCCCAAAGGTCACCCCAAAGGACACCAAAGGTCACCAAAGGTCACCAAAGGTCAATAAAGGTCACCCCAAAGGTCACCAAAGGTCACCCCAAAGGTCACCAAAGGTCACCAAAGGTCACCCCAAAGGTCACCAAAAGTCACCCCAAAGGTCACCAAAGGTCACCAAAGGTCACCAAAGGTCACCCCAAAGGTCACCAAAGGTCACCAAAGGTCACCAAAGGTCACCCCAAAGGTCACCAAAGGTCACCCCAAAGGTCACCAAAGGTCACCAAAGGTCACCAAAGGTCACCAAAGGTCACCAAAGGTCACCAAAGGTCACCAAAGGTCACCCCAAAGGTCACCAAAGGTCACCCCAAAGGTCACCAAAGGTCACCCCAAAGGTCACCAAAGGTCACCAAAGGTCACCCCAAAGGTCACCAAAGGTCACCCCAAAGGTCTGTTAGAACAATTTTAATAAAGTAGTTACTTTTGGAACTTTAGCCTCAAATCCTAGTATTTTCCGAGTTACGTAGTAAAGAAATTCGTAATTTTGCAGTAATGTTATCAAAAGTCATTTCTTTAAACCTTATTTCCGCACAGTGCAGTTCAAATATTATCGTTTCACCGTAGTTAAAGACTACCGATTTAGGTTCATGTTGGCTTACGTTATAAATTCACCCTTTGTTCTCTTCTGTTCGTAAAGCAGTCTCAGGTTACCGATTTCTTAGTATTTAACATTGTTCTGCTATACCCAAGGCCCCTGCAAGTTTCGCAAGTGTTGTACCATATTTCGTCATGCTAAAATTTTCCGTAGCTTTCAATAGAAGTTTGCGTCAGCTTTGGTGATCCCGACATCTTCTGATTCGTTCTATCGTACGAGTGAAACAAGGATGTAGATCAGCCGCGGTTGTGCTTAGCGAGTTTCGCGCCTGTCAATCTTCGGGAGAAGCGTTACTTAGCGTGCAGCCCTCAAGCTGTTCGGGGGTGGCGCTTCGTCCGCGAACCGGCTTCGCTTAGCCGAGCTCGCGTTAAGTCGAAATTTGTGTGTTGTGAAGAAGCTTTGTCGTTGTCATTTCGAGCTTTGTGCATAGTGGTTAAAGGTGAACGTTTAGCCGAGTTTTTCCGTATCGTTTGGAGCTGAGCACCTCCGCTAACACTTATTGTGGATTATATTTTGAGAACACTCACCCGTGTGCTAAACTTACCAAGTAGAACGAAGACCCGATCCCTTTACCGTCATCTGCTTGTTACCGGGGTCCGTTCTAGTCAACCCTCGTTTTGGTGGTGTTTTACCGCTCGCATTCGCTCGATTTTGGCCCCGTTCTGTGCTTTACAACAGTTTCCTGTCGTTTCCGTTCGTGGCACTGACTGAGATGCAACTCGCAGCTGAGGAAAACAACTTAATCCCGCACAACTATGATCCTATGAAGGTAAATTGTTAACTGCTAAATGTTTATAGTGAAGTGTTTTGTCAAAGTGTAGTTTGGGCCACTTGAGCCCTTTTGGTTTGATTTAAATCATAAGATGTCGAACAGTTCCGCCAAGTTTTATTGTCTTTATGTTGTTTTTGTGTATTAAGCTCACGTAACCGTTGCTGTACCATTTTTGAAGTGTTGATTGCTAAATCTCGATACTGTAAAGTAGTTTCTGTGGTAGAACGTACCGTTCATAATGTTTGTAGATGTAACCATGTCATTTGTTGCTGTTTGATTATTCAAGTTTAGACTATAAATTGCGTCGTTAACCCCACTAACCTTTTTGCATATTTCCGGCCGTAAGATTTGATTATTGTAACATTCATTGTCATTTGTTTCACATGTTATTTCATCAATAGAGTTTATTGTTATTTGTTTATATGCCTTTTTATTGGTGTGTTTGCATGCCATGTTGTGTCTATGTTTTGTACAGGAACCTAGTTGGTGCAAGTAAGTGTATGCTGATGCCGGTTAAGGTAGGTTTGATCCAGCTGTGACGTCGCTACCTCAGGTTGTGCCAAGCAAAAAGTAGTAAGGTGATTTTACCCACTTCCATTTTCAAGTAATCTCACCGGTGTTGTTATCGTTGTTTCTCGATGTAGTCAAGAAAATGGTGGAGTACCTTATTTTAACATCTTTAACCCCGTTGTGCTAGAGCACAGCCCTAACTGTTAGATAGTAAAGAGTAAAGAACCTCGACCTTTCTTCACTGAGCATCCCATAGCCGGCGCGCATCGTTGCAGTACATCTCGTAACGAAAGTTAGGGCTGAGTTTTTAGCAATATTCCCGATTATGTCTTTTTAGTCATTTTGTAGATAACAGTTTTGGCTCTCAAGCGTATGAGTTATGCTTTGCACGCTTGGGGGGCTGATTGTTAACGCGGTTTTCGTCGTGTAACAAACTGGCTAATTGTTAGTGTCGTAATAACGTTTCCGTATTGTAACAGGTCACCAAAGGTCACCAAAGGTCACCAGAGGTCACCAAAGGTCACCCCAAAGGTCACCAAAGGTCACCCCAAAGGTCACCAAAGGTCACCAAAGGTCACCAAAGGTCACCAAAGGTCACCCCAAAGGTCACCAAAGGTCACCCCAAAGGTCACCAAAGGTCAACCAAAGGTCACCAAAGGTCACCCCAAAGGTCACCAACGGTCACCAAAGGTCACCAAAGGTCACCCCAAAGGTCACTAAAGGTCACCCCAAAGGTCACCAAAGGTCACCAAAGGTCACCAAAGGTCACCAAAGGTCACCCCAAAGGTCACCAAAGGTCACCCCAAAGGTCACCAAAGGTCACCAAAGGTCACCAAATGTCACCAAAGGTCACCCCAAAGGTCACCAAAGGTCACCCCAAAGGTCACCAAAGGTTACCAAAGGTCACCAAAGGTCACCAAAGGTCACCCCAAAAGTCACCAAAGGTCACCCCAAAGGTCACCAAAGGTCACCAAAGGTCACCCCAAAGGTCACCAAAGGTCACCAAAGGTCACCAAAGGTCACCAATGGTCACCCCAACGGTCACCAAAGGTCACCCCAAAGGTCACCAAAGGTCACCAAAGGTCACCCCAAAGGTCACCAAAGGTCACCAAAGGTCACCAAAGGTCACCCCAAAGGTCACCAAAGGTCACCCCAAAGGTCACCAAAGGTCACCAAAGGTCACCAAAGGTCACCCCAAAGGTCACCAAAGGTCACCAAAGGTCACTAAAGGTCACCCCAAAGGTCACCAAAGGTCACCCCAAAGGTCACCCCAAAGGTCACCAAAGGTTACCAAAGGTCACCAAAGGTCACCCCAAAGGTCACCAAAGGTCACCAAAGGTCACCAAACGTCACCCCAAAGGTCACCAAAGGTCACCCCAAAGGTCACCAAAGGTCACCAAAGGTCACCAAAGGTCACCAAAGGTCACCAAAGGTGCCCCCAAAGGTCACCAAAGGTCACCAAAGGTCACCAAAGGTCACCAAAGGTCACCCCAAAGGTCACCAAAGGTCACCCCAAAGGTCACCAAAGGTCAACCAAAGGTCACCAAAGGTCACCCCAAAGGTCACCAAAGGTCACCAAAGGTCACAAAAGGTCACCCCAAAGGTCACTAAAGGTCACCCCAAAGGTCACCAAAGGTCACCAAAGGTCACCAAAGGTCACCAAAGGTCACCCCAAAGGTCACCAAAGGTCACCCCAAAGGTCACCAAAGGTCACCAAAGGTCACCAAAGGTCACCCCAAAGGTCACCAAAGGTCACCAAAGGTCACCAAATGTCACCAAAGGTCACCCCAAAGGTCACCAAAGGTCACCCCAAAGGTCACCAAAGGTTACCAAAGGTCACCAAAGGTCACCAAAGGTCACCCCAAAAGTCACCAAAGGTCACCCCAAAGGTCACCAAAGGTCACCAAAGGTCACCCCAAAGGTCACCAAAGGTCACCAAAGGTCACCAAAGGTCACCCCAAAGGTCATCAAAGGTCACCAAAGGTCACCAAAGGTCACCAATGGTCACCCCAAAGGTCACCAAAGGTCACCCCAAAGGTCACCAAAGGACACCAAAGGTCACCCCAAAGGTCACCAAAGGTCACCAAAGGTCACCAAAGGTCACCCCAAAGGTCACCAAAGGTCACCCCAAAGGTCACCAAAGGTCACCAAAGGTCACCAAAGGTCACCCCAAAGGTCACCAAAGGTCACCAAAGGTCACTAAAGGTCACCCCAAAGGTCACCAAAGGTCACCCCAAAGGTCACCCCAAAGGTCACCAAAGGTTACCAAAGGTCACCAAAGGTCACCCCAAAGGTCACCAAAGGTCACCAAAGGTCACCAAAGGTCACCCCAAAGGTCACCAAAGGTCACCCCAAAGGTCACCAAAGGTCACCAAAGGTCACCAAAGGTCACCAAAGGTCACCAAAGGTCACCCCAAAGGTCAGCAAAGGTCACCCCAAAGGTCACCAAAGGTCACCAAAGGTCACCAAAGGACACCAAAGGTCACCAAAGGTCACCAAAGGTCACCCCAAAGGCTACCAAAGGTCACCAAAGGTCACCCCAAAGGTCATCAAAGGTCACCAAAGGTCACCAAAGGTCCCCAAAGGTCACCCCAAAGGTCACCAAAGGTCACCCCAAAGGTCACCAAAGGTCACCAAAGGTTACCAAAGGTCACCCCAAAGGTCACCAAAGGTCACCAAAGGTCACCAAAGGTCACCAAAGGTCACCAAAGGTCACCAAAGGTCACCAAAGGTCACCAAAGGTCACCCCAAAGGTCACCAAAGGTCACCCTAAAGGTCACCCCAAAGGTCACCAAAGGTTACCAAAGGTCACCAAAGGTCACCTCAAAGGTCACCAAAGGTCACCCCAAAGGTCACCCCAAAAGTCACCAAAGGTCACCAAAGGTCACCAAAGGTCACCCCAAAGGTCACCAAAGGTCACCCCAAAGGTCACCAAAGGTCACCAAAGGTCACCAAAGGTCACCCCAAAGGTCACCAAATGTCACCAAAGGTCACCAAAGGTCACCCAAGGTCACCCCAAAGGTCACCAACGGTCACCAAAGGTCACCAAAGGTCACCAAAGGTCACCCCAAAGGTCACCAAAGGTCACCCCAAAGGTCACCAAAGGTCAACCAAAGGTCACCAAAGGTCACCCCAAAGGTCACCAAAGGTCACCAAAGGTCACCAAAGGTCACCCCAAAGGTCACTAAAGGTCACCCCAAAGGTCACCAAAGGTCACCAAAGGTCACCAAAGGTCACCAAAGGTCACCCCAAAGGTCACCAAAGGTCACCCCAAAGGTCACCAAAGGTCACCAAAGGTCACCCCAAAGGTCACCAAAGGTCACCAAAGGTCACCAAAAGTCACCAAAAGTCACCCCAAAGGTCACCAAAGGTCACCCCAAAGGTCACCAAAGGTTACCAAAGGTCACCAAAGGTCACCAAAGGTCACCCCAAAAGTCACCAAAGGTCACCCCAAAGGTCACCAAAGGTCACCAAGGGTCACCCCAAAGGTCACCAAAGGTCACCAAAGGTCACCCCAAAGGTCACCAAAGGTCACCAAAGGTCACCAAAGGTCACCAATGGTCACCCCAAAGGTCACCAAAGGTCACCCCAAAGGTCACCAAAGGTCACCAAAGGTCACCCCAAAGGTCACCAAAGGTCACCAAAGGTCACCAAAGGTCACCCCAAAGGTCACCAAAGGTCACCCCAAAGGTCACCAAAGGTCACCAAAGGTCACCAAAGGTCACCCCAAAGGTCACCAAAGGTCACCAAAGGTCACTAAAGGTCACCCCAAAGGTCACCAAAGGTCACCCCAAAGGTCACCCCAAAGGTCACCAAAGGTTACCAAAGGTCACCAAAGGTCACCCCAAAGGTCACCAAAGGTCACCAAAGGTCACCAAAGGTCACCCCAAAGGTCACCAAAGGTCACCCCAAAGGTCACCAAAGGTCACCAAAGGTCACCAAAGGTCACCAAAGGTCACCAAAGGTCACCAAAGGTCACCAAAGGTCACCCCAAAGGTCACCAAAGGTCACCCCAAAGGTCACCAAAGGTCACCAAAGGTCACCAAAGGACACCAAAGGTCACCAAAGGTAACCAAAGGTCACCCCAAAGGTCACCAAAGGTCACCCCAAAGGTCACCCCAAAGGTCACCCCAAAGGTCACCAAAGGCTACCAAAGGTCACCAAAGGTCACCCCAAAGGTCACCAAAGGTCACCAAAGGTTACCAAAGGTCACCCCAAAGGTCACTAAAGGTCACCAAAGGTCACCAAAGGTAACCAAAGGTCACCCCAAAGGTCACCAAAGGTCACCCCAAAGGTCACCAAAGGTCACCAAAGGTCACCCCAAAGGTCACCAAAGGTCACCCCTAAGGTCACCAAAGGTCACCAAAGGTCACCCCAAAGGTCACCAAAGGTCACCCCAAAGGTCATCAAAGGTCACCAAAGGTCACCAAAGGTCACCCCAAAGGTCACCAAATGTCACCAAAGGTCACCAAAGGTCACCCCAAAGGTCACCAAAGGTCACCCCAAAGGTCACCAAAGGTCACCAAAGGTCACCAAAGGTCACCAAAGGTCACCCCAAAGGTCACCAAAGGTCACCCCAAAGGTCACCAAAGGTCACCAAAGGTCACCAAAGGTCACCCCAAAGGTCACCAAAGGTCACCAAAGGTCACCAAAGGTCACCAAAGGTCACCCCAAAGGTCACTAAAGGTCACCCCAAAGTTCACCAAAGGTCACCAAAGGTCACCAAAGGTCACCAAAGGTCACCCCAAAGGTCACCAAAGGTCACCCCAAAGGTCACCAAAGGTCACCAAAGGTCACCAAAGGTCACCCCAAAGGTCACCAAAGGTCACCAAAGGTCACCAAAGGTCACCCCAAAGGTCACCAAAGGTCACCAAAGGTCACCAAAGGTCACCCCAAAGATCACCAAAGGTCACCCCAAAGGTCACCAAAGGTCACCAAAGGTCACCAAAGGTCACCAAAGGTCACCAAAGGTCACCAAAGGTCACCCCAAAGGTCACCAAAGGTCACCCCAAAGGTCACCAAAGGTCACCCCAAAGGTCACCAAAGGTCACCAAAGGTCACCCCAAAGGTCACCAAAGGTCACCCCAAAGGTCTGTTAGAACAATTTTAATAAAGTAGTTACTTTTGGAACTTTAGCCTCAAATCCTAGTATTTTCCGAGTTACGTAGTAAAGAAATTCGTAATTTTGCAGTAATGTTATCAAAAGTCATTTCTTTAAACCTTATTTCCGCACAGTGCAGTTCAAATATTATCGTTTCACCGTAGTTAAAGACTACCGATTTAGGTTCATGTTGGCTTACGTTATAAATTCACCCTTTGTTCTCTTCTGTTCGTAAAGCAGTCTCAGGTTACCGATTTCTTAGTATTTAACATTGTTCTGCTATACCCAAGGCCCCTGCAAGTTTCGCAAGTGTTGTACCATATTTCGTCATGCTAAAATTTTCCGTAGCTTTCAATAGAAGTTTGCGTCAGCTTTGGTGATCCCGACATCTTCTGATTCGTTCTATCGTACGAGTGAAACAAGGATGTAGATCAGCCGCGGTTGTGCTTAGCGAGTTTCGCGCCTGTCAATCTTCGGGAGAAGCATTACTTAGCGTGCAGCCCTCAAGCTGTTCGGGGGTGGCGCTTCGTCCGCGAACCGGCTTCGCTTAGCCGAGCTCGCGTTAAGTCGAAATTTGTGTGTTGTGAAGAAGCTTTGTCGTTGTCATTTCGAGCTTTGTGCATAGTGGTTAAAGGTGAACGTTTAGCCGAGTTTTTCCGTATCGTTTGGAGCTGAGCACCTCCGCTAACACTTATTGTGGATTATATTTTGAGAACACTCACCCGTGTGCTAAACTTACCAAGTAGAACGAAGACCCGATCCCTTTACCGTCATCTGCTTGTTACCGGGGTCCGTTCTAGTCAACCCTCGTTTTGGTGGTGTTTTACCGCTCGCATTCGCTCGATTTTGGCCCCGTTCTGTGCTTTACAACAGTTTCCTGTCGTTTCCGTTCGTGGCACTGACTGAGATGCAACTCGCAGCTGAGGAAAACAACTTAATCCCGCACAACTATGATCCTATGAAGGTAAATTGTTAACTGCTAAATGTTTATAGTGAAGTGTTTTGTCAAAGTGTAGTTTGGGCCACTTGAGCCCTTTTGGTTTGATTTAAATCATAAGATGTCGAACAGTTCCGCCAAGTTTTATTGTCTTTATGTTGTTTTTGTGTATTAAGCTCACGTAACCGTTGCTGTACCATTTTTGAAGTGTTGATTGCTAAATCTCGATACTGTAAAGTAGTTTCTGTGGTAGAACGTACCGTTCATAATGTTTGTAGATGTAACCATGTCATTTGTTGCTGTTTGATTATTCAAGTTTAGACTATAAATTGCGTCGTTAACCCCACTAACCTTTTTGCATATTTCCGGCCGTAAGATTTGATTATTGTAACATTCATTGTCATTTGTTTCACATGTTATTTCATCAATAGAGTTTATTGTTATTTGTTTATATGCCTTTTTATTGGTGTGTTTGCATGCCATGTTGTGTCTATGTTTTGTACAGGAACCTAGTTGGTGCAAGTAAGTGTATGCTGATGCCGGTTAAGGTAGGTTTGATCCAGCTGTGACGTCGCTACCTCAGGTTGTGCCAAGCAAAAAGTAGTAAGGTGATTTTACCCACTTCCATTTTCAAGTAATCTCACCGGTGTTGTTATCGTTGTTTCTCGATGTAGTCAAGAAAATGGTGGAGTACCTTATTTTAACATCTTTAACCCCGTTGTGCTAGAGCACAGCCCTAACTGTTAGATAGTAAAGAGTAAAGAACCTCGACCTTTCTTCACTGAGCATCCCATAGCCGGCGCGCATCGTTGCAGTACATCTCGTAACGAAAGTTAGGGCTGAGTTTTTAGCAATATTCCCGATTATGTCTTTTTAGTCATTTTGTAGATAACAGTTTTGGCTCTCAAGCGTATGAGTTATGCTTTGCACGCTTGGGGGGCTGATTGTTAACGCGGTTTTCGTCGTGTAACAAACTGGCTAATTGTTAGTGTCGTAATAACGTTTCCGTATTGTAACAGGTCACCAAAGGTCACCAAAGGTCACCAGAGGTCACCAAAGGTCACCCCAAAGGTCACCAAAGGTCACCCCAAAGGTCACCAAAGGTCACCAAAGGTCACCAAAGGTCACCAAAGGTCACCCCAAAGGTCACCAAAGGTCACCCCAAAGGTCACCAAAGGTCAACCAAAGGTCACCAAAGGTCACCCCAAAGGTCACCAACGGTCACCAAAGGTCACCAAAGGTCACCCCAAAGGTCACTAAAGGTCACCCCAAAGGTCACCAAAGGTCACCAAAGGTCACCAAAGGTCACCAAAGGTCACCCCAAAGGTCACCAAAGGTCACCCCAAAGGTCACCAAAGGTCACCAAAGGTCACCAAATGTCACCAAAGGTCACCCCAAAGGTCACCAAAGGTCACCCCAAAGGTCACCAAAGGTTACCAAAGGTCACCAAAGGTCACCAAAGGTCACCCCAAAAGTCACCAAAGGTCACCCCAAAGGTCACCAAAGGTCACCAAAGGTCACCCCAAAGGTCACCAAAGGTCACCAAAGGTCACCAAAGGTCACCAATGGTCACCCCAACGGTCACCAAAGGTCACCCCAAAGGTCACCAAAGGTCACCAAAGGTCACCCCAAAGGTCACCAAAGGTCACCAAAGGTCACCAAAGGTCACCCCAAAGGTCACCAAAGGTCACCCCAAAGGTCACCAAAGGTCACCAAAGGTCACCAAAGGTCACCCCAAAGGTCACCAAAGGTCACCAAAGGTCACTAAAGGTCACCCCAAAGGTCACCAAAGGTCACCCCAAAGGTCACCCCAAAGGTCACCAAAGGTTACCAAAGGTCACCAAAGGTCACCCCAAAGGTCACCAAAGGTCACCAAAGGTCACCAAACGTCACCCCAAAGGTCACCAAAGGTCACCCCAAAGGTCACCAAAGGTCACCAAAGGTCACCAAAGGTCACCAAAGGTCACCAAAGGTGCCCCCAAAGGTCACCAAAGGTCACCAAAGGTCACCAAAGGTCACCAAAGGTCACCCCAAAGGTCACCAAAGGTCACCCCAAAGGTCACCAAAGGTCAACCAAAGGTCACCAAAGGTCACCCCAAAGGTCACCAAAGGTCACCAAAGGTCACAAAAGGTCACCCCAAAGGTCACTAAAGGTCACCCCAAAGGTCACCAAAGGTCACCAAAGGTCACCAAAGGTCACCAAAGGTCACCCCAAAGGTCACCAAAGGTCACCCCAAAGGTCACCAAAGGTCACCAAAGGTCACCAAAGGTCACCCCAAAGGTCACCAAAGGTCACCAAAGGTCACCAAATGTCACCAAAGGTCACCCCAAAGGTCACCAAAGGTCACCCCAAAGGTCACCAAAGGTTACCAAAGGTCACCAAAGGTCACCAAAGGTCACCCCAAAAGTCACCAAAGGTCACCCCAAAGGTCACCAAAGGTCACCAAAGGTCACCCCAAAGGTCACCAAAGGTCACCAAAGGTCACCAAAGGTCACCCCAAAGGTCATCAAAGGTCACCAAAGGTCACCAAAGGTCACCAATGGTCACCCCAAAGGTCACCAAAGGTCACCCCAAAGGTCACCAAAGGACACCAAAGGTCACCCCAAAGGTCACCAAAGGTCACCAAAGGTCACCAAAGGTCACCCCAAAGGTCACCAAAGGTCACCCCAAAGGTCACCAAAGGTCACCAAAGGTCACCAAAGGTCACCCCAAAGGTCACCAAAGGTCACCAAAGGTCACTAAAGGTCACCCCAAAGGTCACCAAAGGTCACCCCAAAGGTCACCCCAAAGGTCACCAAAGGTTACCAAAGGTCACCAAAGGTCACCCCAAAGGTCACCAAAGGTCACCAAAGGTCACCAAAGGTCACCCCAAAGGTCACCAAAGGTCACCCCAAAGGTCACCAAAGGTCACCAAAGGTCACCAAAGGTCACCAAAGGTCACCAAAGGTCACCCCAAAGGTCAGCAAAGGTCACCCCAAAGGTCACCAAAGGTCACCAAAGGTCACCAAAGGACACCAAAGGTCACCAAAGGTCACCAAAGGTCACCCCAAAGGTCACCAAAGGTCACCCCAAAGGTCACCCCAAAGGTCACCCCAAAGGTCACCAAAGGCTACCAAAGGTCACCAAAGGTCACCCCAAAGGTCATCAAAGGTCACCAAAGGTCACCAAAGGTCCCCAAAGGTCACCCCAAAGGTCACCAAAGGTCACCCCAAAGGTCACCAAAGGTCACCAAAGGTCACCAAAGGTCACCCCAAAGGTCACCAAAGGTCACCAAAGGTCACCAAAGGTCACCAAAGGTCACCAAAGGTCACCAAAGGTCACCAAAGGTCACCAAAGGTCACCCCAAAGGTCACCAAAGGTCACCCTAAAGGTCACCCC
This sequence comes from Agriotes lineatus, assembly GCA_940337035.1. NCBI lineage: Eukaryota > Metazoa > Arthropoda > Insecta > Coleoptera > Elateridae > Agriotes > Agriotes lineatus. The sequence goes on from CALNHX010004560.1 coordinate 53,978, forward strand.
AAAGGTCACCAAAGGTTACCAAAGGTCACCAAAGGTCACCTCAAAGGTCACCAAAGGTCACCCCAAAGGTCACCCCAAAAGTCACCAAAGGTCACCAAAGGTCACCAAAGGTCACCCCAAAGGTCACCAAAGGTCACCCCAAAGGTCACCAAAGGTCACCAAAGGTCACCAAAGGTCACCCCAAAGGTCACCAAATGTCACCAAAGGTCACCAAAGGTCACCCAAGGTCACCCCAAAGGTCACCAACGGTCACCAAAGGTCACCAAAGGTCACCAAAGGTCACCCCAAAGGTCACCAAAGGTCACCCCAAAGGTCACCAAAGGTCAACCAAAGGTCACCAAAGGTCACCCCAAAGGTCACCAAAGGTCACCAAAGGTCACCAAAGGTCACCCCAAAGGTCACTAAAGGTCACCCCAAAGGTCACCAAAGGTCACCAAAGGTCACCAAAGGTCACCAAAGGTCACCCCAAAGGTCACCAAAGGTCACCCCAAAGGTCACCAAAGGTCACCAAAGGTCACCCCAAAGGTCACCAAAGGTCACCAAAGGTCACCAAAAGTCACCAAAAGTCACCCCAAAGGTCACCAAAGGTCACCCCAAAGGTCACCAAAGGTTACCAAAGGTCACCAAAGGTCACCAAAGGTCACCCCAAAAGTCACCAAAGGTCACCCCAAAGGTCACCAAAGGTCACCAAGGGTCACCCCAAAGGTCACCAAAGGTCACCAAAGGTCACCCCAAAGGTCACCAAAGGTCACCAAAGGTCACCAAAGGTCACCAATGGTCACCCCAAAGGTCACCAAAGGTCACCCCAAAGGTCACCAAAGGTCACCAAAGGTCACCCCAAAGGTCACCAAAGGTCACCAAAGGTCACCAAAGGTCACCCCAAAGGTCACCAAAGGTCACCCCAAAGGTCACCAAAGGTCACCAAAGGTCACCAAAGGTCACCCCAAAGGTCACCAAAGGTCACCAAAGGTCACTAAAGGTCACCCCAAAGGTCACCAAAGGTCACCCCAAAGGTCACCCCAAAGGTCACCAAAGGTTACCAAAGGTCACCAAAGGTCACCCCAAAGGTCACCAAAGGTCACCAAAGGTCACCAAAGGTCACCCCAAAGGTCACCAAAGGTCACCCCAAAGGTCACCAAAGGTCACCAAAGGTCACCAAAGGTCACCAAAGGTCACCAAAGGTCACCAAAGGTCACCAAAGGTCACCCCAAAGGTCACCAAAGGTCACCCCAAAGGTCACCAAAGGTCACCAAAGGTCACCAAAGGACACCAAAGGTCACCAAAGGTAACCAAAGGTCACCCCAAAGGTCACCAAAGGTCACCCCAAAGGTCACCCCAAAGGTCACCCCAAAGGTCACCAAAGGCTACCAAAGGTCACCAAAGGTCACCCCAAAGGTCACCAAAGGTCACCAAAGGTTACCAAAGGTCACCCCAAAGGTCACTAAAGGTCACCAAAGGTCACCAAAGGTAACCAAAGGTCACCCCAAAGGTCACCAAAGGTCACCCCAAAGGTCACCAAAGGTCACCAAAGGTCACCCCAAAGGTCACCAAAGGTCACCCCTAAGGTCACCAAAGGTCACCAAAGGTCACCCCAAAGGTCACCAAAGGTCACCCCAAAGGTCATCAAAGGTCACCAAAGGTCACCAAAGGTCACCCCAAAGGTCACCAAATGTCACCAAAGGTCACCAAAGGTCACCCCAAAGGTCACCAAAGGTCACCCCAAAGGTCACCAAAGGTCACCAAAGGTCACCAAAGGTCACCAAAGGTCACCCCAAAGGTCACCAAAGGTCACCCCAAAGGTCACCAAAGGTCACCAAAGGTCACCAAAGGTCACCCCAAAGGTCACCAAAGGTCACCAAAGGTCACCAAAGGTCACCAAAGGTCACCCCAAAGGTCACTAAAGGTCACCCCAAAGTTCACCAAAGGTCACCAAAGGTCACCAAAGGTCACCAAAGGTCACCCCAAAGGTCACCAAAGGTCACCCCAAAGGTCACCAAAGGTCACCAAAGGTCACCAAAGGTCACCCCAAAGGTCACCAAAGGTCACCAAAGGTCACCAAAGGTCACCCCAAAGGTCACCAAAGGTCACCCCAAAGGTCACCAAAGGTCACCAAAGGTCACCAAAGGTCACCCCAAAGGTCACCAAAGGTCACCAAAGGTCACCAAATGTCACCAAAGGTCACCCCAAAGGTCACCAAAGGTCACCCCAAAGGTCACCAAAGGTTACCAAAGGTCACCAAAGGTCACCAAAGGTCACCCCAAAAGTCACCAAAGGTCACCCCAAAGGTCACCAAAGGTCACCAAAGGTCACCCCAAAGGTCACCAAAGGTCACCAAAGGTCACCAAAGGTCACCCCAAAGGTCACCAAAGGTCACCAAAGGTCACCAAAGGTCACCAATGGTCACCCCAAAGGTCACCAAAGGTCACCCCAAAGGTCACCAAAGGTCACCAAAGGTCACCCCAAAGGTCACCAAAGGTCACCAAAGGTCACCAAAGGTCACCCCAAAGGTCACCAAAGGTCACCCCAAAGGTCACCAAAGGTCACCAAAGGTCACCAAAGGTCACCCCAAAGGTCACCAAAGGTCACCAAAGGTCACTAAAGGTCACCCCAAAGGTCACCAAAGGTCACCCCAAAGGTCACCCCAAAGGTCACCAAAGGTTACCAAAGGTCACCAAAGGTCACCCCAAAGGTCACCAAAGGTCACCAAAGGTCACCAAAGGTCACCCCAAAGGTCACCAAAGGTCACCCCAAAGGTCACCAAAGGTCACCAAAGGTCACCAAAGGTCACCAAAGGTCACCAAAGGTCACCCCAAAGGTCACCAAAGGTCACCCCAAAGGTCACCAAAGGTCACCAAAGGTCACCAAAGGACACCAAAGGTCACCAAAGGTCACCAAAGGTCACCCCAAAGGTCACCAAAGGTCACCCCAAAGGTCACCCCAAAGGTCACCCCAAAGGTCACCAAAGGCTACCAAAGGTCACCAAAGGTCACCCCAAAGGTCATCAAAGGTCACCAAAGGTCACCAAAGGTCCCCAAAGGTCACCCCAAAGGTCACCAAAGGTCACCCCAAAGGTCACCAAAGGTCACCAAAGGTCACCAAAGGTCACCCCAAAGGTCACCAAAGGTCACCAAAGGTCACCAAAGGTCACCAAAGGTCACCAAAGGTCACCAAAGGTCACCAAAGGTCACCCCAAAGGTCACCAAAGGTCACCCTAAAGGTCACCCCAAAGGTCACCAAAGGTTACCAAAGGTCACCAAAGGTCACCTCAAAGGTCACCAAAGGTCACCCCAAAGGTCACCCCAAAAGTCACCAAAGGTCACCAAAGGTCACCAAAGGTCACCCCAAGGGTCACCAAAGGTCACCCCAAAGGTCACCAAAGGTCACCAAAGGTCACCAAAGGTCACCCCAAAGGACACCAAAGGTCACCAAAGGTCACCAAAGGTCACCAAAGGTCACCCCAAAGGTCACCAACGGTCACCAAAGGTCACCAAAGGTCACCAAAGGTCACCCCAAAGGTCACCAAAGGTCACCCCAAAGGTCACCAAAGGTCAACCAAAGGTCACCAAAGGTCACCCCAAAGGTCACCAAAGGTCACCAAAGGTCACCAAAGGTCACCCCAAAGGTCACTAAAGGTCACCCCAAAGGTCACCAAAGGTCACCAAAGGTCACCAAAGGTCACCAAAGGTCACCCCAAAGGTCACCAAAGGTCACCCCAAAGGTCACCAAAGGTCACCAAAGGTCACCCCAAAGGTCACCAAAGGTCACCAAAGGTCACCAAAGGTCACCAAAGGTCACCCCAAAGGTCACCAAAGGTCACCCCAAAGGTCACCAAAGGTTACCAAAGGTCACCAAAGGTCACCAAAGGTCACCCCAAAAGTCACCAAAGGTCACCCCAAAGGTCACCAAAGGTCACCAAGGGTCACCCCAAAGGTCACCAAAGGTCACCAAAGGTCACCCCAAAGGTCACCAAAGGTCACCAAAGGTCACCAAAGGTCACCAATGGTCACCCCAAAGGTCACCAAAGGTCACCCCAAAGGTCACCAAAGGTCACCAAAGGTCACCCCAAAGGTCACCAAAGGTCACCAAAGGTCACCAAAGGTCACCCCAAAGGTCACCAAAGGTCACCCCAAAGGTCACCAAAGGTCACCAAAGGTCACCAAAGGTCACCCCAAAGGTCACCAAAGGTCACCAAAGGTCACTAAAGGTCACCCCAAAGGTCACCAAAGGTCACCCCAAATGTCACCCCAAAGGTCACCAAAGGTTACCAAAGGTCACCAAAGGTCACCCCAAAGGTCACCAAAGGTCACCCCAAAGGTCACCAAAGGTCACCAAAGGTCACCAAAGGTCACCAAAGGTCACCAAAGGTCACCCCAAAGGTCACCAAAGGTCACCCCAAAGGTCACCAAAGGTCACCAAAGGTCACCAAAGGACACCAAAGGTCACCAAAGGTCACCAAAGGTCACCCCAAAGGTCACCAAAGGTCACCCCAAAGGTCACCCCAAAGGTCACCCCAAAGGTCACCAAAGGCTACCAAAGGTCACCAAAGGTCACCCCAAAGGTCACCAAAGGTCACCAAAGGTCACCAAAGGTCACCAAAGGTCACCCCAAAGGTCACCAAAGGTCACCCGAAAGGTCACCAAAGGTCACCAAAGGTCACCCCAAAGGTCACCAAAGGTCACCAAAGGTCACCAAAGGTCACCAAAGGTCACCAAAGGTCACCAAAGGTCACCAAAGGTCACCCCAAAGGTCACCAAAGGTCACCCTAAAGGTCACCCCAAAGGTCACCAAAGGTTACCAAAGGTCACCAAAGGTCACCTCAAAGGTCACCAAAGGTCACCCCAAAGGTCACCCCAAAAGTCACCAAAGGTCACCAAAGGTCACCAAAGGTCACCCCAAAGGTCACCAAAGGTCACCCCAAAGGTCACCAAAGGTCACCAAAGGTCACCAAAGGTCACCCCAAAGGTCACCAAAGGTCACCAAAGGTCACCAAAGGTCACCAAAGGTCACCCCAAAGGTCACCAAAGGTCACCCCAAAGGTCACCAAAGGTCACCAATGGTCACCAAAGGTCACCCCAAAGGTTACCAAAGGTCACCCCAAAGGTCACCCCAAAGGTCACCAAAGGTTACCAAAGGTCACCAAAGGTCACCCCAAAGGTCAGCAAAGGTCACCAAAGGTCACCAAAGGTCACCCCAAAGGTCACCAAAGGTCACCAAAGGTCACCAAAGGTCACCAAAGGTCACCCCAAAGGTCACCAAAGGTCACCCCAAAGGTCACCAAAGGTCACCAAAGGTCACCAAAGGTCACCCCAAAGGTCACCAAAGGTCACCCCAAAGGTCACCAAAGGTCACCAAAGGTCACCAAAGGTCACCCCAAAGGTCACCAAAGGTCACCAAAGGTCACCAAAGGTCACCAAAGGTCACCCCAAAGGTCACTAAAGGTCACCCCAAAGGTCACCAAAGGTCACCAAAGGTCACCAAAGGTCACCCCAAAGGTCACCAAAGGTTACCCCAAAGGTCACCAAAGGTCACCAAAGGTCACCAAAGGTCACCCCAAAGGTCACCAAAGGTCACCAAAGGTCACCAAAGGTCACACCAAAGGTCACCAAAGGACACCAAAGGTCACCAAAGGTCACCAAAGGTCACCCCAAAGGTCACCAAAGGTCACCCCAAAGGTCACCAAAGGTCACCAAAGGTCACCAAATGTCACCAAAGGTCACCAAAGGTCACCCCAAAGGTCACCAAAGGTCACCCCAAAGGTCACCCCAAAGGTCACCAAAGGTTACCAAAGGTCACCAAAATTCACCCCAAAGGTCAGCAAAGGTCACCAAAGGTCACCAAAGGTCACCCCAAAGGTCACCAAAGGTCACCCCAAAGGTCACCAAAGGTCACCAAAGGTCACCAAAGGTCACCAAAGGTCACCCCAAAGGTCACCAAAGGTCACCAAAGGTCACCAAAGGTCACCCCAAAGGTCACTAAAGGTCACCAAAGGTCACCAAAGGTAACCAAAGGTCACCCCAAAGGTCACCAAAGGTCACCCCAAAGGTCACCAAACGTCACCAAAGGTCACCCCAAAGGTCACCAAAGGTCACCCCAAAGGTCACCAAAGGTCACCAAAGGTCACCAAAGGTCACCCCAAAGGTCACCAGAGGTCACCCCAAAGGTCACCAAAGGTCACCAAAGGTCACCAAAGGTCACCCCAAAGGTCACCAAAAGTCACCAAAGGTAACCAAAGGTCACCAAAGGTCACCCCAAAGGTCACCAAAGGTCACCAAAGGTCACCAAAGGTCACCAAAGGTCACCCCAAAGGTCACTAAAGGTCACCCCAAAGTTCACCAAAGGTCACCAAAGGTCACCAAAGGTCACCAAAGGTCACCCCAAAGGTCACCAAAGGTCACCCCAAAGGTCACCAAAGGTCACCCCAAAGGTCACCAAAGGTCACCCCAAAGGTCACCAAAGGTCACCCAAAAGGTCACCCCAAAGGTCACCAAAGGTCACCAAAGGTCACCAAAGGTCACCCCAAAGGTCACCAAAGGTCACCAAAGGTCACCAAAGGTCTCCCCAAAGGTCACCAAAGGTCACCCCAAAGGTCACCAAAGGTCACCAAAGGTCACCAAAGGTCACCAAAGGTCACCCCAAAGGTCACCAAAGGTCACCCCAAAGGTCACCAAAGGTCACCAAAGGTCACCCCAAAGGTCACCAAAGGTCACCCCAAAGGTCACCAAAGGTCACCCCAAAGGTCACCCCAAAGGTCACCAAAGGTCACCCCAAAGGTCACCAAAGGTCACCAAAGGTCACCAAAGGTCACCCCAAAGGTCACCAAAGGTCACCAAAGGTCACCAAAGGTCACCAAAGGTCACCCCAAAGGTCACCAAAGGTAACCAAAGGTCACCAAAGATCACCCCAAAGGTCACCAAAGGTCACCCCAAAGGTCACCAAAGGTCACCAAAGGTCACCAAAGGTCACCCCAAAGGTCACCAAAGGTCACCCCAAAGGTCACCAAAGGTCACCAAAGGTCACCCCAAAGGTCACCAAAGGTCACCAAAGGTCACCCCAAAGGTCACCAAAGGTCACCCCAAAGGTCACCAAAGGTCACCAAAGGTCACAAAGGTCACCCCAAAGGTCACCAAAGGTCACCAAAGGTCACCAAAGGTCACCAAAAATCACCCCAAAAGTCACTAAAGGTCACCCCAAAGGTCACCAAAGGTCACCAAAAATCACCAAAGGTCACCAAAGGTCACCTCAAAGGTCACCAAAGGTTACCCCAAAGGTCACCAAAGGTCACCAAAGGTCACCCCAAAGGTCACCAAAGCTCACCCCAAAGGTCACCAAAGGTCACCAAAGGTCACCAAAGGTCACCCCAAAGGTCACCAAAGGTCACCCCAAAGGTCACCAAAGGTCACCAAAGGTCACCAAAGGTCACCAAAGGTCACCAAAGGTCACCCCAAAGGTCACCAAAGGTTACCCCAAAGGTCACCAAAGGTCACCAAAGATCACCCCAAAGGTCACCAAAGGTCACCCCAAAGGTCACCAAAGGTCACCAAATGTCACCAAAGGTCACCCCAAAGGTCACCAAAGGTCACCCCAAAGGTCACCAAAGGTCACCCCAAAGGTCACCCCAAAGGTCACCCCAAAGGACACCAAAGGTCACCAAAGGTCAATAAAGGTCACCCCAAAGGTCACCAAAGGTCACCCCAAAGGTCACCAAAGGTCACCAAAGGTCACCCCAAAGGTCACCAAAAGTCACCCCAAAGGTCACCAAAGGTCACCAAAGGTCACCCCAAAGGTCACCAAAGGTCACCAAAGGTCACCAAAGGTCACCAAAGGTCACCAAAGGTCACCCCAAAGGTCACCAAAGGTCACCCCAAAGGTCACCAAAGGTCACCAAAGGTCACCAAAGGTCACCAAAGGTCACCCCAAAGGTCACTAAAGGTCACCCCAAAGGTCACCAAAGGTCACCAAAGGTCACCAAAGGTCACCAAAGGTCACCCCAAAGGTCACCAAAGGTCATCCCAAAGGTCACCAAAGGTTACCAAAGGTCACCAAAGGTCACCCCAAAGGTCACCAAAGGTCACCAAAGGTCACCAAAGGTCACCCCAAAGGTCACCAAAGGTCACCAAAGGTCACCAAAGGTCACCAAAGGTCACCCCAAAGGTCACCAAAGGTCACCCCAAAGGTCACCAAAGGTCACCAAAGGTCACCAAAGGTCACCAAAGGTCACCAAAGGTCACCCCAAAGGTCACCAAAGGTCACCCCAAAGGTCACCCCAAAGGTCACCAAAGGTTACCAAAGGTCACCAAAGGTCACCCCAAAGGTCACCAAAGGTCACCAAAGGTCACCCCAAAGGTCACCAAAGGTCACCAAAGGTTACCAAAGGTCACCCCAAAGGTCACTAAAGGTCACCAAAGGTCACCAAAAGTAACCAAAGGTCACCCCAAAGGTCACCAAAGGTCACCCCAAAGGTCACCAAAGGTCACCAAAGGTCACCCCAAAGGTCACTAAAGGTCACCCCAAAGGTCACCAAAGGTCACCAAAGGTCACCCCAAAGGTCACCAAAGGTCACCCCAAAGGTCATCAAAGGTCACCAAAGGTCACCAAAGGTCACCCCAAAGGTCACCAAATGTCACCAAAGGTCACCAAAGGTCACCAAAGGTCACCCCAAAGGTCACCAAAGGTCACCCCAAAGGTCACCAAAGGTCACCAAAGGTCACCAAAGGTCACCAAAGGTCACCCCAAAGGTCACCAAAGGTCACCCCAAAGGTCACCAAAGGTCACCAAAGGTCACCAAAGGTCACCCCAAAGGTCACCAAAGGTCACCAAAGGTCACCAAAGGTCACCAAAGGTCACCCCAAAGGTCACTAAAGGTCACCCCAAAGTTCACCAAAGGTCACCAAAGGTCACCAAAGGTCACCAAAGGTCACCCCAAAGGTCACCAAAGGTCACCCCAAAGGTCACCAAAGGTCACCAAAGGTCACCAAAGGTCACCCCAAAGGTCACCAAAGGTCACCCCAAAGGTCACCAAAGGTCACCAAAGGTCACCAAAGGTCACCCCAAAGGTCACCAAAGGTCACCCCAAAGGTCACCCCAAAGGTCACCAAAGGTCACCAAAGGTCACCAAAGGTCACCAAAGGTCACCCCAAAGGTCACCAAAGGTCACCCCAAAGGTCACCAAAGGTCACCAAAGGTCACCCCAAAGGTCACCAAAGGTCACCCCAAAGGTCACCAAAGGTCACCCCAAAGGTCACCCCAAAGGTCACCAAAGGTCACCAAAGGTCACCAAAGGTCACCCCAAAGGTCACCAAAGGTCACCCCAAAGGTCACCAAAGGTCACCAAAGGTCACCAAAGGTCACCCCAAAGGTCACCAAAAGTCACCCCAAAGGTCACCAAAGGTCACCAAAGGTCACCAAAGGTCACCCCAAAGGTCACCAAAGGTTAGCCCAAAGGTCACCAAAGGTCACCAAAGATCACCCCAAAGGTCACCAAAGGTCACCCCAAAGGTCACCAAAGGTCACCAAATGTCACCAAAGGTCACCCCAAAGGTCACCAAAGGTCACCCCAAAGGTCACCAAAGGTCACCCCAAAGGTCACCCCAAAGGTCACCCCAAAGGACACCAAAGGTCACCAAAGGTCAATAAAGGTCACCCCAAAGGTCACCAAAGGTCACCCCAAAGGTCACCAAAGGTCACCAAAGGTCACCCCAAAGGTCACCAAAAGTCACCCCAAAGGTCACCAAAGGTCACCAAAGGTCACCCCAAAGGTCACCAAAGGTCACCAAAGGTCACCAAAGGTCACCAAAGGTCACCCCAAAGGTCACCAAAGGTCACCCCAAAGGTCACCAAAGGTCACCAAAGGTCACCAAAGGTCACCAAAGGTCACCAAAGGTCACCAAAGGTCACCCCAAAGGTCACCAAAGGTCACCCCAAAGGTCACCAAAGGTCACCCCAAAGGTCACCAAAGGTCACCAAAGGTCACCCCAAAGGTCACCAAAGGTCACCAAAGGTCACCCCAAAGGTCTGTTAGAACAATTTTAATAAAGTAGTTACTTTTGGAACTTTAGCCTCAAATCCTAGTATTTTCCGAGTTACGTAGTAAAGAAATTCGTAATTTTGCAGTAATGTTATCAAAAGTCATTTCTTTAAACCTTATTTCCGCACAGTGCAGTTCAAATATTATCGTTTCACCGTAGTTAAAGACTACCGATTTAGGTTCATGTTGGCTTACGTTATAAATTCACCCTTTGTTCTCTTCTGTTCGTAAAGCAGTCTCAGGTTACCGATTTCTTAGTATTTAACATTGTTCTGCTATACCCAAGGCCCCTGCAAGTTTCGCAAGTGTTGTACCATATTTCGTCATGCTAAAATTTTCCGTAGCTTTCAATAGAAGTTTGCGTCAGCTTTGGTGATCCCGACATCTTCTGATTCGTTCTATCGTACGAGTGAAACAAGGATGTAGATCAGCCGCGGTTGTGCTTAGCGAGTTTCGCGCCTGTCAATCTTCGGGAGAAGCGTTACTTAGCGTGCAGCCCTCAAGCTGTTCGGGGGTGGCGCTTCGTCCGCGAACCGGCTTCGCTTAGCCGAGCTCGCGTTAAGTCGAAATTTGTGTGTTGTGAAGAAGCTTTGTCGTTGTCATTTCGAGCTTTGTGCATAGTGGTTAAAGGTGAACGTTTAGCCGAGTTTTTCCGTATCGTTTGGAGCTGAGCACCTCCGCTAACACTTATTGTGGATTATATTTTGAGAACACTCACCCGTGTGCTAAACTTACCAAGTAGAACGAAGACCCGATCCCTTTACCGTCATCTGCTTGTTACCGGGGTCCGTTCTAGTCAACCCTCGTTTTGGTGGTGTTTTACCGCTCGCATTCGCTCGATTTTGGCCCCGTCCTGTGCTTTACAACAGTTTCCTGTCGTTTCCGTTCGTGGCACTGACTGAGATGCAACTCGCAGCTGAGGAAAACAACTTAATCCCGCACAACTATGATCCTATGAAGGTAAATTGTTAACTGCTAAATGTTTATAGTGAAGTGTTTTGTCAAAGTGTAGTTTGGGCCACTTGAGCCCTTTTGGTTTGATTTAAATCATAAGATGTCGAACAGTTCCGCCAAGTTTTATTGTCTTTATGTTGTTTTTGTGTATTAAGCTCACGTAACCGTTGCTGTACCATTTTTGAAGTGTTGATTGCTAAATCTCGATACTGTAAAGTAGTTTCTGTGGTAGAACGTACCGTTCATAATGTTTGTAGATGTAACCATGTCATTTGTTGCTGTTTGATTATTCAAGTTTAGACTATAAATTGCGTCGTTAACCCCACTAACCTTTTTGCATATTTCCGGCCGTAAGATTTGATTATTGTAACATTCATTGTCATTTGTTTCACATGTTATTTCATCAATAGAGTTTATTGTTATTTGTTTATATGCCTTTTTATTGGTGTGTTTGCATGCCATGTTGTGTCTATGTTTTGTACAGGAACCTAGTTGGTGCAAGTAAGTGTATGCTGATGCCGGTTAAGGTAGGTTTGATCCAGCTGTGACGTCGCTACCTCAGGTTGTGCCAAGCAAAAAGTAGTAAGGTGATTTTACCCACTTCCATTTTCAAGTAATCTCACCGGTGTTGTTATCGTTGTTTCTCGATGTAGTCAAGAAAATGGTGGAGTACCTTATTTTAACATCTTTAACCCCGTTGTGCTAGAGCACAGCCCTAACTGTTAGATAGTAAAGAGTAAAGAACCTCGACCTTTCTTCACTGAGCATCCCATAGCCGGCGCGCATCGTTGCAGTACATCTCGTAACGAAAGTTAGGGCTGAGTTTTTAGCAATATTCCCGATTATGTCTTTTTAGTCATTTTGTAGATAACAGTTTTGGCTCTCAAGCGTATGAGTTATGCTTTGCACGCTTGGGGGGCTGATTGTTAACGCGGTTTTCGTCGTGTAACAAACTGGCTAATTGTTAGTGTCGTAATAACGTTTCCGTATTGTAACAGGTCACCAAAGGTCACCAAAGGTCACCAGAGGTCACCAAAGGTCACCCCAAAGGTCACCAAAGGTCACCCCAAAGGTCACCAAAGGTCACCAAAGGTCACCAAAGGTCACCAAAGGTCACCCCAAAGGTCACCAAAGGTCACCCCAAAGGTCACCAAAGGTCAACCAAAGGTCACCAAAGGTCACCCCAAAGGTCACCAAAGGTCACCAAAGGTCACCAAAGGTCACCCCAAAGGTCACTAAAGGTCACCCCAAAGGTCACCAAAGGTCACCAAAGGTCACCAAAGGTCACCAAAGGTCACCCCAAAGGTCACCAAAGGTCACCCCAAAGGTCACCAAAGGTCACCAAAGGTCACCAAATGTCACCAAAGGTCACCCCAAAGGTCACCAAAGGTCACCCCAAAGGTCACCAAAGGTTACCAAAGGTCACCAAAGGTCACCAAAGGTCACCCCAAAAGTCACCAAAGGTCACCCCAAAGGTCACCAAAGGTCACCAAAGGTCACCCCAAAGGTCACCAAAGGTCACCAAAGGTCACCAAAGGTCACCCCAAAGGTCACCAAAGGTCACCAAAGGTCACCAAAGGTCACCAATGGTCACCCCAAAGGTCACCAAAGGTCACCCCAAAGGTCACCAAAGGTCACCAAAGGTCACCCCAAAGGTCACCAAAGGTCACCAAAGGTCACCAAAGGTCACCCCAAAGGTCACCAAAGGTCACCCCAAAGGTCACCAAAGGTCACCAAAGGTCACCAAAGGTCACCCCAAAGGTCACCAAAGGTCACCAAAGGTCACTAAAGGTCACCCCAAAGGTCACCAAAGGTCACCCCAAAGGTCACCCCAAAGGTCACCAAAGGTTACCAAAGGTCACCAAAGTTCACCCCAAAGGTCACCAAAGGTCACCAAAGGTCACCAAAGGTCACCCCAAAGGTCACCAAAGGTCACCCCAAAGGTCACCAAAGGTCACCAAAGGTCACCAAAGGTCACCAAAGGTCACCAAAGGTCACCCCAAAGGTCACCAAAGGTCACCCCAAAGGTCACCAAAGGTCACCAAAGGTCACCAAAGGACACCAAAGGTCACCAAAGGTCACCAAAGGTCACCCCAAAGGTCACCAAAGGTCACCCCAAAGGTCACCCCAAAGGTCACCCCAAAGGTCACCAAAGGTCACCAAAGGTCACCCCAAAGGTCACCAAAGGTCACCCCAAAGGTCACCCCAAAGGTCACCCCAAAGGTCACCAAAGGCTACCAAAGGTCACCAAAGGTCACCCCAAAGGTCACCAAAGGTCACCAAAGGTCACCAAAGGTCACCCCAAAGGTTACCAAAGGTCACCAAAGGTCACCAAAGGTCACCAAAGGTCACCAAAGGTCACCAAAGGTCACCAAAGGTCACCCCAAAGGTCACCAAAGGTCACCCTAAAGGTCACCCCAAAGGTCACCAAAGGTTACCAAAGGTCACCAAAAGTCACCTCAAAGGTCACCAAAGGTCACCCCAAAGGTCACCCCAAAAGTCACCAAAGGTCACCAAAGGTCACCAAAGGTCACCCCAAAGGTCACCAAAGGTCACCCCAAAGGTCACCAAAGGTCACCAAAGGTCACCAAAGGTCACCCCAAAGGTCACCAAAGGTCACCAAAGGTCACCAAAGGTCACCAAAGGTCACCCCAAAGGTCACCAAAGGTCACCAAAGGTCACCAAAGGTCACCAAAGGTCACCCCAAAGGTCACCAAAGGTCACCCCAAAGGTCACCAAAGGTCAACCAAAGGTCACCAAAGGTCACCCCAAAGGTCACCAAAGGTCACCAAAGGTCACCAAAGGTCACCCCAAAGGTCACTAAAGGTCACCCCAAAGGTCACCAAAGGTCACCAAAGGTCACCAAAGGTCACCAAAGGTCACCCCAAAGGTCACCAAAGGTCACCCCAAAGGTCACCAAAGGTCACCAAAGGTCACCCCAAAGGTCACCAAAGGTCACCAAAGGTCACCAAAGGTCACCAAAGGTCACCCCAAAGGTCACCAAAGGTCACCCCAAAGGTCACCAAAGGTTACCAAAGGTCACCAAAGGTCACCAAAGGTCACCCCAAAAGTCACCAAAGGTCACCCCAAAGGTCACCAAAGGTCACCAAGGGTCACCCCAAAGGTCACCAAAGGTCACCAAAGGTCACCCCAAAGGTCACCAAAGGTCACCAAAGGTCACCAAAGGTCACCAATGGTCACCCCAAAGGTCACCAAAGGTCACCCCAAAGGTCACCAAAGGTCACCAAAGGTCACCCCAAAGGTCACCAAAGGTCACCAAAGGTCACCAAAGGTCACCAAAGGTCACCCCAAAGGTCACCAAAGGTCACCCCAAAGGTCACCAAAGGTCACCAAAGGTCACCAAAGGTCACCCCAAAGGTCACCAAAGGTCACCAAAGGTCACTAAAGGTCACCCCAAAGGTCACCAAAGGTCACCCCAAAGGTCACCCCAAAGGTCACCAAAGGTTACCAAAGGTCACCAAAGGTCACCCCAAAGGTCACCAAAGGTCACCAAAGGTCACCAAAGGTCACCCCAAAGGTCACCAAAGGTCACCCCAAAGGTCACCAAAGGTCACCAAAGGTCACCAAAGGTCACCAAAGGTCACCCCAAAGGTCACCAAAGGTCACCCCAAAGGTCACCAAAGGTCACCAAAGGTCACCAAAGGACACCAAAGGTCACCAAAGGTCACCAAAGGTCACCCCAAAGGTCACCAAAGGTCACCCCAAAGGTCACCCCAAAGGTCACCCCAAAGGTCACCAAAGGCTACCAAAGGTCACCAAAGGTCACCCCAAAGGTCACCAAAGGTCACCAAAGGTCACCAAAGGTCACCAAAGGTCACCCCAAAGGTCACCAAAGGTCACCCGAAAGGTCACCAAAGGTCACCAAAGGTCACCCCAAAGGTCACCAAAGGTCACCAAAGGTCACCAAAGGTCACCAAAGGTCACCAAAGGTCACCAAAGGTCACCCCAAAGGTCACCAAAGGCCACCCTAAAGGTCACCCCAAAGGTCACCAAAGGTTACCAAAGGTCACCAAAGGTCACCTCAAAGGTCACCAAAGGTCACCCCAAAGGTCACCCCAAAAGTCACCAAAGGTCACCAAAGGTCACCAAAGGTCACCCCAAAGGTCACCAAAGGTCACCCCAAAGGTCACCAAAGGTCACCAAAGGTCACCAAAGGTCACCCCAAAGGTCACCAAAGGTCACCAAAGGTCACCAAAGGTCACCAAAGGTCACCCCAAAGGTCACCAAAGGTCACCCCAAAGGTCACCAAAGGTCACCAATGGTCACCAAAGGTCATCCCAAAGGTTACCAAAGGTCACCCCAAAGGTCACCCCAAAGGTCACCAAAGGTTACCAAAGGTCACCAAAGGTCACCCCAAAGGTCAGCAAAGGTCACCAAAGGTCACCAAAGGTCACCCCAAAGGTCACCAAAGGTCACCAAAGGTCACCAAAGGTCACCAAAGGTCACCCCAAAGGTCACCAAAGGTCACCCCAAAGGTCACCAAAGGTCACCAAAGGTCACCAAAGGTCACCCCAAAGGTCACCAAAGGTCACCCCAAAGGTCACCAAAGGTCACCAAAGGTCACCAAAGGTCACCCCAAAGGTCACCAAAGGTCACCAAAGGTCACCAAAGGTCACCAAAGGTCACCCCAAAGGTCACTAAAGGTCACCCCAAAGGTCACCAAAGGTCACCAAAGGTCACCAAAGGTCACCAAAGGTCACCCAAAAGGTCACCAAAGGTCACCCCAAAGGTCACCAAAGGTCACCCCAAAGGTCACCAAAGGTCACCAAAGGTCACCAAAGGTCACCCCAAAGGTCACCAAATGTCACCAAAGGTCACCAAAGGTCACACCAAAGGTCACCAAAGGACACCAAAGGTCACCAAAGGTCACCAAAGGTCACCCCAAAGGTCACCAAAGGTCACCCCAAAGGTCACCAAAGGTCACCAAAGGTCACCAAATGTCACCAAAGGTCACCAAAGGTCACCCCAAAGGTCACCCCAAAGGTCACCAAAGGTTACCAAAGGTCACCAAAGGTCACCCCAAAGGTCAGCAAAGGTCACCAAAGGTCACCAAAGGTCACCAAAGGTCACCCCAAAGGTCACTAAAGGTCACCCCAAAGGTCACCAAAGGTCACCCCAAAGGTCACCAAAGGTCACCAAAGGTCACCCCAAAGGTCACCAAAGGTCACCCCAAAGGTCACCAAAGGTCACCAAAGGTCACCCCAAAGGTCACCAAAGGTCACCAAAGGTCACCCCAAAGGTCAGCAAAGGTCACCAAAGGTCACCAAAGGTCACCCCAAAGGTCACCAAAGGTCACCCCAAAGGTCACCAAAGGTCACCAAAGGTCACCAAAGGTCACCAAAGGTCACCAAAGGTCACCAAAGGTCACCAAAGGTCACCCCAAAGGTCACCAAAGGTCACCAAAGGTCACCAAAGGTCACCCCAAAGGTCACTAAAGGTCACCAAAGGTCACCAAAGGTAGCCAAAGGTCACCCCAAAGGTCACCAAAGGTCACCCCAAAGGTCACCAAAGGTCACCAAAGGTCACCCCAAAGGTCACCAAAGGTCACCCCAAAGGTCACCAAAGGTCACCAAAGGTCACCAAAGGTCACCCCAAAGGTCACCAGAGGTCACCCCAAAGGTCACCAAAGGTCACCAAAGGTCACCAAAGGTCACCCCAAAGGTCACCAAAAGTCACCAAAGGTAACCAAAGGTCACCAAAGGTCACCCCAAAGGTCACCAAAGGTCACCAAAGGTGACCAAAGGTCACCAAAGGTCACCCCAAAGGTCACTAAAGGTCACCCCAAAGGTCACCAAAGGTCACCCCAAAGGTCACCAAAGGTCACCAAAGGTCACCCCAAAGGTCACCAAAGGTCACCCCAAAGGTCACCAAAGGTCACCAAAGGTCACCCCAAAGGTCACCAAAGGTCACCCCAAAGGTCACCAAAGGTCACCCAAAAGGTCACCCCAAAGGTCACCAAAGGTCACCAAAGGTCACCAAAGGTCACCCCAAAGGTCACCAAAGGTCACCCCAAAGGTCACCAAAGGTCACCAAAGGTCACCAAAGGTCACCCCAAAGGTCACCAAAGGTCACCCCAAAGGTCACCAAAGGTCACCAAAGGTCACCCCAAAGGTCACCAAAGGTCACCAAAGGTCACCAAAGGTCACCAAAGGTCACCCCAAAGGTCACCAAAGGTCACCCCAAAGGTCACCAAAGGTCACCAAAGGTCACCAAAGGTCACCCCAAAGGTTACCAAAGGTCACCCCAAAGGTCACCAAAGGTCACCAAAGGTCACCAAAGGTCACCCCAAAGGTCACCAAAGGTCACCAAAGGTCACCCCAAAGGTCACCAAAGGTCACCCTAAAGGTCACCAAAGGTCACCAAAGGTCACCAAAGGTCACCAAAAAGGTCACCAAAGGTCACCAAAGGTCACCAAAGGTCACCAAAGGTCACCCCAAAGGTCACTAAAGGTCACCCCAAAGGTCACCAAAGGTCACCAAAGGTCACCAAAGGTCACCAAAGGTCACCCCAAAGGTCACCAAAGGTCACCCCGAAGGTCACCAAAGGTCACCAAAGGTCACCCCAAAGGTCACCAAAGGTCACCCCAAAGGTCACCAAAGGTCACCCCAAAGGTCACCCCAAAGGTCACCCCAAAGGTCACCAAAGGTCACCAAAGGTCACCAAAGGTCACCCCAAAGGTCACCAAAGGTCACCCCAAAGCTCACCAAAGGTCACCAAAGGTCACCAAAAGTCACCCCAAAGGTCACCAAAGGACACCCCAAAGGTCACCAAAGGTCACCAAAGGTCACCAAAGGTCACCCCAAAGGTCACCAAAGGTCACCAAAGGTTACCAAAGGTCACCAAAGGTCACCCCAAAGGTCACCAAAGGTCACCAAAGGTCACCCCAAAGGGCACCAAAGGTCACCAAAGGTCACCAAAGGTCACCAGAGGTCACCCCAAAGGTCACTAAAGGTCACCGCAAAGGTCACCAAAGGTCACCAAAGGTCACCAAAGGTCACCAAAGGTCACCAAAGGTCACCAAAGGTCACCCAAAAGGTCACCAAAGGTCACCCCAAAGGTCACCAAAGGTCACCCCAAAGGTCACCAAAGGTCACCAAAGGTCACCAAAGGTCACCCCAAAGGTCACCAAATGTCACCAAAGGTCACCAAAGGTCACACCAAAGGTCACCAAAGGACACCAAAGGTCACCAAAGGTCACCAAAGGTCACCCCAAAGGTCACCAAAGGTCACCCCAAAGGTCACCAAAGGTCACCAAAGGTCACCAAATGTCACCAAAGGTCAATAAAGGTCACCCCAAAGGTCACCCCAAAGGTCACCAAAGGTTACCAAAGGTCACCAAAGGTCACCCCAAAGGTCAGCAAAGGTCACCAAAGGTCACCAAAGGTCACCAAAGGTCACCCCAAAGGTCACTAAAGGTCACCCCAAAGGTCACCAAAGGTCACCCCAAAGGTCACCAAAGGTCACCAAAGGTCACCCCAAAGGTCACCAAAGGTCACCCCAAAGGTCACCAAAGGTCACCAAAGGTCACCCCAAAGGTCACCAAAGGTCACCAAAGGTCACCCCAAAGGTCAGCAAAGGTCACCAAAGGTCACCAAAGGTCACCCCAAAGGTCACCAAAGGTCACCCCAAAGGTCACCAAAGGTCACCAAAGGTCACCAAAGGTCACCAAAGGTCACCCCAAAGGTCACCAAAGGTCACCAAAGGTCACCAAAGGTCACCCCAAAGGTCACTAAAGGTCACCAAAGGTCACCAAAGGTAGCCAAAGGTCACCCCAAAGGTCACCAAAGGTCACCCCAAAGGTCACCAAAGGTCACCAAAGGTCACCCCAAAGGTCACCAAAGGTCACCCCAAAGGTCACCAAAGGTCACCAAAGGTCACCAAAGGTCACCCCAAAGGTCACCAGAGGTCACCCCAAAGGTCACCAAAGGTCACCAAAGGTCACCCCAAAGGTCACCAAAAGTCACCAAAGGTAACCAAAGGTCACCAAAGGTCACCCCAAAGGTCACCAAAGGTCACCAAAGGTCACCAAAGGTCACCAAAGGTCACCCCAAAGGTCACTAAAGGTCACCCCAAAGGTCACCAAAGGTCACCCCAAAGGTCACCAAAGGTCACCAAAGGTCACCCCAAAGGTCACCAAAGGTCAGCCCAAAGGTCACCAAAGGTCACCAAAGGTCACCCCAAAGGTCACCAAAGGTCACCCCAAAGGTCACCAAAGGTCACCCAAAAGGTCACCCCAAAGGTCACCAAAGGTCACCAAAGGTCACCAAAGGTCACCCCAAAGGTCACCAAAGGTCAACCCAAAGGTCACCAAAGGTCACCAAAGGTCACCAAAGGTCACCCCAAAGGTCACCAAAGGTCACCCCAAAGGTCACCAAAGGTCACCAAAGGTCACCCCAAAGGTCACCAAAGGTCACCAAAGGTCACCAAAGGTCACCAAAGGTCACCCCAAAGGTCACCAAAGGTCACCCCAAAGGTCACCAAAGGTCACCAAAGGTCACCAAAGGTCACCCCAAAGGTTACCAAAGGTCACCCCAAAGGTCACCAAAGGTCACCAAAGGTCACCAAAGGTCACCCCAAAGGTCACCAAAGGTCACCAAAGGTCACCCCAAAGGTCACCAAAGGTCACCCTAAAGGTCACCAAAGGTCACCAAAGGTCACCAAAGGTCACCAAAAAGGTCACCAAAGGTCACCAAAGGTCACCAAAGGTCACCAAAGGTCACCAAAGGTCACCAAAGGTCACCCCAAAGGTCACTAAAGGTCACCCCAAAGGTCACCAAAGGTCACCAAAGGTCACCAAAGGTCACCAAAGGTCACCCCAAAGGTCACCAAAGGTCACCCCGAAGGTCACCAAAGGTCACCAAAGGTCACCCCAAAGGTCACCAAAGGTCACCCCAAAGGTCACCAAAGGTCACTCCAAAGGTCACCCCAAAGGTCACCCCAAAGGTCACCAAAGGTCACCAAAGGTCACCAAAGGCACCCCAAAGGTCACCAAAGGTCACCCCAAAGCTCACCAAAGGTCACCAAAGGTCACCAAAAGTCACCCCAAAGGTCACCAAAGGACACCCCAAAGGTCACCAAAGGTCACCAAAGGTCACCAAAGGTCACCCCAAAGGTCACCAAAGGTCACCAAAGGTTACCAAAGGTCACCAAAGGTCACCCCAAAGGTCACCAAAGGTCACCAAAGGTCACCCCAAAGGGCACCAAAGGTCACCAAAGGTCACCAAAGGTCACCAGAGGTCACCCCAAAGGTCACTAAAGGTCACCGCAAAGGTCACCAAAGGTCACCAAAGGTCACCAAAGGTCACCAAAGGTCACCCCAAAGGTCACCAAAAGTCATCCCAAAGGTCACCAAAGGTCACCAAAGGTCACCAAAGGTCACCCCAAAGGTCACCAAAGGTCACCAAAGGTCACCAAAGGTCTCCCCAAAGGTCACCAAAGGTCACCCCAAAGGTCACCAAAGGTCACCAAAGGTCACCAAAGGTCACCCCAAAGGTCACCAAAGGTCACCCCAAAGGTCACCAAAGGTCACCAAAGGTCACCCCAAAGGTCACCAAAGGTCACCCCAAAGGTCACCAAAGGTCACCCCAAAGGTCACCCCAAAGGTCACCCCAAAGGTCACCAAAGGTCACCCCAAAGGTCACCAAAGGTCACCAAAGGTCACCAAAGGTCACCCCAAAGGTCACCAAAGGTCACCAAAGGTCACCAAAGGTCACCAAAGGTCACCCCAAAGGTCACCAAAGGTCACCAAAGGTCACCAAAGATCACCCCAAAGGTCACCAAAGGTCACCCCAAAGGTCACCAAAGGTCACCAAAGGTCACCAAACGTCATCAAAGATCACCCCAACGGTCACCAAAGGTCACCCCAAAGGTCACCAAAGGTCACCAAAGGTCACCAAAGGTCACCCCAAAGGTCACCAAAGGTCACCCCAAAGGTCACCAAAGGTCACCAAAGGTCACCCCAAAGGTCACCAAAGGTCACCAAAGGTCACCCCAAAGGTCACCAAAGGTCACCAAAGGTCACAAAGGTCACCCCAAAGGTCACCAAAGGTCACCAAAGGTCACCAAAAGTCACCAAAAATCACCCCAAAGGTCACTAAAGGTCACCCCAAAGGTCACCAAAGGTCACCAAAAATCACCAAAGGTCACCAAAGGTCACCTCAAAGGTCACCAAAGGTTACCCCAAAGGTCACCAAAGGTCACCAAAGGTCACCCCAAAGGTCACCAAAGCTCACCCCAAAGGTCACCAAAGGTCACCAAAGGTCACCAAAGGTCACCCCAAAGGTCACCAAAGGTCACCCCAAAGGTCACCAAAGATCACCAAAGGTCACCAAAGGTCACCCCAAAGGTCACCAAAGGTTACCCCAAAGGTCACCAAAGGTCACCAAAGATCACCCCAAAGGTCACCAAAGGTCACCCCAAAGGTCACCAAAGGTCACCAAATGTCACCAAAGGTCACCCCAAAGGTCACCAAAGGTCACCCCAAAGGTCACCAAAGGTCACCCCAAAGGTCACCCCAAAGGTCACCCCAAAGGACACCAAAGGTCACCAAAGGTCAATAAAGGTCACCCCAAAGGTCACCAAAGGTCACCCCAAAGGTCACCAAAGGTCACCAAAGGTCACCCCAAAGGTCACCAAAAGTCACCCCAAAGGTCACCAAAGGTCACCAAAGGTCACCAAAGGTCACCCCAAAGGTCACCAAAGGTCACCAAAGGTCACCAAAGGTCACCAAAGGTCACCCCAAAGGTCACCAAAGGTCACCCCAAAGGTCACCAAAGGTCACCAAAGGTCACCAAAGGTCACCAAAGGTCACCCCAAAGGTCACTAAAGGTCACCCCAAAGGTCACCAAAGGTCACCAAAGGTCACCAAAGGTCACCAAAGGTCACCCCAAAGGTCACCAAAGGTCATCCCAAAGGTCACCAAAGGTTACCAAAGGTCACCAAAGGTCACCCCAAAGGTCACCAAAGGTCACCAAAGGTCACCAAAGGTCACCCCAAAGGTCACCAAAGGTCACCAAAGGTTACCAAAGGTCACCAAAGGTCACCCCAAAGGTCACCAAAGGTCACCCCAAAGGTCACCAAAGGTCACCAAAGGTCACCAAAGGTCACCAAAGGTCACCAAAGGTCACCCCAAAGGTCAACAAAGGTCACCCCAAAGGTCACCCCAAAGGTCACCAAAGGTTACCAAAGGTCACCAAAGGTCACCCCAAAGGTCACCAAAGGTCACCAAAGGTCACCCCAAAGGTCACCAAAGGTCACCAAAGGTTACCAAAGGTCACCCCAAAGGTCACTAAAGGTCACCAAAGGTCACCAAAGGTAACCAAAGGTCACCCCAAAGGTCACCCCAAAGGTCACCAAAGGTCACCAAAGGTCACCCCAAAGGTCACCAAAGGTCACCCCAAAGGTCACCAAAGGTCACCAAAGGTCACCCCAAAGGTCACCAAAGGTCACCCCAAAGGTCATCAAAGGTCACCAAAGGTCACCAAAGGTCACCCCAAAGGTCACCAAATGTCACCAAAGGTCACCAAAGGTCACCAAAGGTCACCCCAAAGGTCACCAAAGGTCACCCCAAAGGTCACCAAAGGTCACCAAAGGTCACCAAAGGTCACCAAAGGTCACCCCAAAGGTCACCAAAGGTCACCCCAAAGGTCACCAAAGGTCACCAAAGGTCACCAAAGGTCACCCCAAAGGTCACCAAAGGTCACCAAAGGTCACCAAAGGTCACCAAAGGTCACCCCAAAGGTCACTAAAGGTCACCCCAAAGTTCACCAAAGGTCACCAAAGGTCACCAAAGGTCACCAAAGGTCACCCCAAAGGTCACCAAAGGTCACCCCAAAGGTCACCAAAGGTCACCAAAGGTCACCAAAGGTCACCCCAAAGGTCACCAAAGGTCACCCCAAAGGTCACCAAAGGTCACCAAAGGTCACCAAAGGTCACCAAAGGTCACCCCAAAGGTCACCAAAGGTCACCCCAAAGGTCACCAAAGGTCACCAAAGGTCACCAAAGGTCACCAAAGGTCACCCCAAAGGTCACCAAAGGTCACCCCAAAGGTCACCAAAGGTCACCCCAAAGGTCACCAAAGGTCACCCCAAAGGTCACCAAAGGTCACCCCAAAGGTCACCCCAAAGGTCACCAAAGGTCACCAAAGGTCACCAAAGGTCACCCCAAAGGTCACCAAAGGTCACCCCAAAGGTCACCAAAGGTCACCAAAGGTCACCAAAGGTCACCCCAAAGGTCACCAAAAGTCACCCCAAAGGTCACCAAAGGTCACCAAAGGTCACCAAAGGTCACCCCAAAGGTCACCAAAGGTTACCCCAAAGGTCACCAAAGGTCACCAAAGATCACCCCAAAGGTCACCAAAGGTCACCCCAAAGGTCACCAAAGGTCACCAAATGTCACCAAAGGTCACCCCAAAGGTCACCAAAGGTCACCCCAAAGGTCACCAAAGGTCACCCCAAAGGTCACCCCAAAGGTCACCCCAAAGGACACCAAAGGTCACCAAAGGTCAATAAAGGTCACCCCAAAGGTCACCAAAGGTCACCCCAAAGGTCACCAAAGGTCACCAAAGGTCACCCCAAAGGTCACCAAAAGTCACCCCAAAGGTCACCAAAGGTCACCAAAGGTCACCAAAGGTCACCCCAAAGGTCACCAAAGGTCACCAAAGGTCACCAAAGGTCACCAAAGGTCACCCCAAAGGTCACCAAAGGTCACCCTAAAGGTCACCAAAGGTCACCAAAGGTCACCAAAGGTCACCAAAGGTCACCCCAAAGGTCACTAAAGGTCACCCCAAAGGTCACCAAAGGTCACCAAAGGTCACCAAAGGTCACCCCAAAGGTCACCAAAGGTCATCCCAAAGGTCACCAAAAATTACCAAAGGTCACCAAAGGTCACCCCAAAGGTCACCAAAGGTCACCAAAGGTCACCAAAGGTCACCCCAAAGGTCACCAAAGGTCACCAAAGGTCACCAAAGGTCACCAAAGGTCACCCCAAAGGTCACCAAAGGTCACCCCAAAGGTCACCAAAGGTCACCAAAGGTCACCAAAGGTCACCAAAGGTCACCAAAGGTCACCCCAAAGGTCACCAAAGGTCACCCCAAAGGTCACCCCAAAGGTCACCAAAGGTTACCAAAGGTCACCAAAGGTCACCCCAAAGGTCACCAAAGGTCACCAAAGGTCACCCCAAAGGTCACCAAAGGTCACCAAAGGTTACCAAAGGTCACCCCAAAGGTCACTAAAGGTCACCAAAGGTCACCAAAGGTAACCAAAGGTCACCCCAAAGGTCACCAAAGGTCACCCCAAAGGTCACCAAAGGTCACCAAAGGTCACCCCAAAGGTCACCAAAGGTCACCCCAAAGGTCACCAAAGGTCACCAAACGTCACCCCAAAGGTCACCAAAGGTCACCAAAGGTCACCAAATGTCACCCCAAAGGTCACCAAAGGTCACCCCAAAGGTCACCAAAGGTCACCAAAGGTCACCAAAGGTCACCGCAAAGGTCACCAAAGGTCAGCCCAAAGGTCACCAAAGGTCACCCCAAAGGTCACCAAAGGTCACCAAAGGTCACCAAAGGTCACCAAAGGTCACCAAAGGTATCCAAAGGTCACCCCAAAGGTCACCAAAGGTCACCCCAAAGGTCACCAAATGTCACCAAAGGTCACCAAAGGTCACCAAAGGTCACCGCAAAGGTCACCAAAGGTCAGCCCAAAGGTCACCAAAGGTCACCCCAAAGGTCACCAAAGGTCACCAAAGGTCACTAAAGGTCACCAAAGGTCACCAAAGGTAACCAAAGGTCACCCCAAAGGTCACCAAAGGTCACCCCAAAGGTCACCAAATGTCACCAAAGGTCACCAAAGGTCACCAAACTTCACCCCAAAGGTCACCAAAGGTCACCCCAAAGGTCACCAAAGGTCACCAAAGGTCACCAAAGGTCACCAAAGGTCACCCCAAAGGTCACCAAAGGTCACCCCAAAGGTCACCAAAGGTCACCAAAGGTCACCAAAGGTCACCCCAAAGGTCACCAAAGGTCACCAAAGGTCACCAAAGGTCACCAAAGGTCACCCCAAAGGTCACTAAAGGTCACCCCAAAGTTCACCAAAGGTCACCAAAGGTCACCAAAGGTCACCAAAGGTCACCCCAAAGGTCACCAAAGGTCACCCCAAAGGTCACCAAAGGTCACCAAAGGTCACCAAATGTCACCCCAAAGGTCACCAAAGGTCACCCCAAAGGTCACCAAAGGTCACCAAAGTTCACCAAAGGTCACCGCAAAGGTCACCAAAGGTCAGCCCAAAGGTCACCAAAGGTCACCCCAAAGGTCACCAAAGGTCACCAAAGGTCACCAAAGGTCACCAAAGGTCACCCCAAAGGTCACCAAAGGTCACCCCAAAGGTCACCAAAGGTCACCAAAGGTCACCAAAGGTCACCAAAGGTCACCCCAAAGGTCACCAAAGGTCACCCCAAAGGTCACCAAAGGTCACCAAAGGTCACCAAAGGTCACCAAAGGTCACCCCAAAGGTCACCAAAGGTCACCCCAAAGGTCACCAAAGGTCACCAAAGGTCACCCCAAAGGTCACCAAAGGTCACCCCAAAGGTCACCAAAGGTCACCCCAAAGGTCACCCCAAAGGTCACCAAAGGTCACCAAAGGTCACCAAAGGTCACCCCAAAGGTCACCAAAGGTCACCCCAAAGGTCACCAAAGGTCACCAAAGGTCACCAAAGGTCACCCCAAAGGTCACCAAAAGTCACCCCAAAGGTCACCAAAGGTCACCAAAGGTCACCAAAGGTCACCCCAAAGGTCACCAAAGGTTACCCCAAAGGTCACCAAAGGTCACCAAAGATCACCCCAAAGGTCACCAAAGGTCACCCCAAAGGTCACCAAAGGTCACCAAATGTCACCAAAGGTCACCCCAAAGGTCACCAAAGGTCACCCCAAAGGTCACCAAAGGTCACCCCAAAGGTCACCCCAAAGGTCACCCCAAAGGACACCAAAGGTCACCAAAGGTCAATAAAGGTCACCCCAAAGGTCACCAAAGGTCACCCCAAAGGTCACCAAAGGTCACCAAAGGTCACCCCAAAGGTCACCAAAAGTCACCCCAAAGGTCACCAAAGGTCACCAAAGGTCACCAAAGGTCACCCCAAAGGTCACCAAAGGTCACCAAAGGTCACCAAAGGTCACCAAAGGTCACCCCAAAGGTCACCAAAGGTCACCCCAAAGGTCACCAAAGGTCACCAAAGGTCACCAAAGGTCACCGCAAAGGTCACCAAAGGTCAGCCCAAAGGTCACCAAAGGTCACCCCAAAGGTCACCAAAGGTCACCAAAGGTCACCAAAGGTCACCAAAGGTCACCAAAGGTAACCAAAGGTCACCCCAAAGGTCACCAAAGGTCACCCCAAAGGTCACCAAAGGTCACCCAAAAGGTCACCAAAGGTCACCAAAGGTCACCAAAGGTCACCCCAAAGGTCACCAAAGGTCACCAAAGGTTACCAAAGGTCACCAAAGGTCACCCCAAAGGTCACCCGAAAGGTCACCAAAGGTCACCAAAGGTCACCAAAAGTCACCCCAAAGGTCACCAAAGGTCATCCAAAAGGTCACCAAAGGTCACCAAAGGTCACCAAAGGTCACCCCAAAGGTCACCAAAGGTCACCAAAGGTTACCAAAGGTCACCAAAGGTCACCCCAAAGGTCACCAAAGGTCACCAAAGGTCACCCCAAAGGTCACCAAAGGTCAACAAAGGTCACCAAAGGTCACCCCAAAGGTCACTAAAGGTCACCGCAAAGGTCACCAAAGGTCACCAAAGGTCACCAAAGGTCACCAAAGGTCACCCCAAAGGTCACCAAAAGTCATCCCAAAGGTCACCAAAGGTCACCAAAGGTCACCAAAGGTCACCCCAAAGGTCACCAAAGGTCACCAAAGGTCACCAAAGGTCTCCCCAAAGGTCATCAAAAGTCACCCCAAAGGTCACCAAAGGTTACCAAAGGTCACCAAAGGTCACCCCAAAGGTCACCAAAGGTCACCAAAGGTCACCCCAAAGGTCACCAAAGGTCACCCCAAAGGTCACCAAAGGTCACCCCAAAGGTCACCAAAGGTCACCAAAGGTCACCCCAAAGGTCACCCCAAAGGTCACCCCAAAGGTCACCAAAGGTCACCATAGGTCACCAAAGGTCACCCCAAAGGTCACCAAAGGTCACCCCAAAGGTCACCAAAGGTCACCAAAGGTCACCCCAAAGGTCACTAAAGGTCACCCCAAAGGTCACCAAAGGTCACCAAAGGTCACCAAAGGTCACCAAAGATCACCCCAAAGGTCACCAAAGGTCACCCCAAGGGTCACCAAAGGTCACCAAAGGTCACCCCAAAGGTCACCAAAGGTCACCCCAAAGGTCACGAAAGGTCACCCCAAAGGTCACCCCAAAGGTCACCAAAGGTCACCAAAGGTCACCAAAGGTCACCCCAAAGGTCACCAAAGGTCACCCCAAAGGTCACCAAAGGTCACCAAAGGTCACCAAAGGTCACCAAAGGTCACCCCAAAGGTCACCAAAGGTCACCCCAAAGGTCACCAAAGGTCACCAAAGGTCACCCCAAAGGTCACCAAAGGTCACCCGAAAGGTCACCAAAGGTCACCAAAGGTCACCAAAGGTCACCAAAGGTCACCCCAAAGGTCACCAAAGGTCCCCAAAGGTCTCCCCAAAGGTCACCAAAGGTCACCCCAAAGGTCACCAAAGGTCACCAAAGGTCACCAATGGTCACCAAAGGTCACCCCAAAGGTCACTAAAGGTCACCCCAAAGGTCACCAACGGTCACCAAAGGTCACCCCAAAGGTCACCAAAGGTCACCCCAAAGGTCACCAAAGGTCACCCCAAAGGTCACCCCAAAGGTCACCCCAAAGGTCATCAAAGGTCACCCCAAAGGTCATCAAAGGTCACCAAAGGTCACCAAAGGTCACCAAAGGTCACCCCAAAGGTCACCAAAGGTCACCAAAGGTCACCAAAGGTCACCAAAGGTCACCCCAAAGGTCACCAAAGGTCACCAAAGGTCACCAAAGATCACCCCAAAGGTCACCAAAGGTCACCCCAAAGGTCACCAAAGGTCACCCCAAAGGTCACCAAAGGTCACCAAAGGTCACCAAAGGTCACCAAAGATCACCCCAAAGGTCACCAAAGGTCACCCCAAAGGTCACCAAAGGTCACCAAAGGTCACCAAAGGTCACCCCAAAGGTCACCAAAGGTCACCCCAAAGGTCACCAAAGGTCACCAAAGGTCACCCCAAAGGTCACCAAAGGTCACCAAAGGTCACCCCAAAGGTCACCAAAGGTCACCCCAAAGGTCACCAAAGGTCACCCCAAAGGTCACCAAAGGTCACCAAAGGTCACAAAGGTCACCCCAAAGGTCACCAAAGGTCACCAAAGGTCACCAAAAATCACCCCAAAGGTCACTAAAGGTCACCCCAAAGGTCACCAAAGGTCACCAAAAATCACCAAAGGTCACCAAAGGTCACCAAAGGTCACCCCAAAGGTCACCAAAGCTCACCCCAAAGGTCACCAAAGGTCACCAAAGGTCACCAAAGGTCACCCCAAAGGTCACCAAAGGTCACCCCAAAGGTCACCAAAGGTCACCAAAGGTCACCAAAGGTCACCCCAAAGGTCACCAAAGGTTACCCCAAAGGTCACCAAAGGTCACCAAAGGTCACCCCAAAGGTCACCAAAGGTCACCCCAAAGGTCACCAAAGGTCACCAAAGGTCACCAAAGGTCACCAAAGGTCACCCCAAAGGTCACCAAAGGTCACCCCAAAGGTCACCAAAGGTCACCCCAAAGGTCACCCCAAAGGTCACCCCAAAGGACACCAAAGGTCACCAAAGGTCAATAAAGGTCACCCCAAACGTCACCAAAGGTCACCCCAAAGGTCACCAAAGGTCACCAAAGGTCACCCCAAAGGTCACCAAAAGTCACCCCAAAGGTCACCAAAGGTCACCAAAGGTCACCAAAGGTCACCCCAAAGGTCACCAAAGCTCACCAAAGGTCACCAAAGGTCACCAAAGGTCACCCCAAAGGTCACCAAAGGTCACCCCAAAGGTCACCAAAGGTCACCAAAGGTCACCAAAGGTCACCCCAAAGGTCACTAAAGGTCACCCCAAAGGTCACCAAAGGTCACCAAAGGTCACCAAAGGTCACCAAAGGTCACCCCAAAGGTCACCAAAGGTCATCCCAAAGGTCACCAAAGGTTACCAAAGGTCACCCCAAAGGTCACCAAAGGTCACCCCAAAGGTCACCAAAGGTCACCAAAGGTCACCAAAGGTCACCCCAAAGGTCACCAAAGGTCACCAAAGGTCACCAAAGGTCACCAAAGGTCACCCCAAAGGTCACCAAAGGTCACCCCAAAGGTCACCAAAGGTCACCAAAGGTCACCAAAGGTCACCAAAGGTCACCAAAGGTCACCCCAAAGTTCACCAAAGGTCACCCCAAAGGTCACCCCAAAGGTCACCAAAGGTTACCAAAGGTCACCAAAGGTCACCCCAAAGGTCACCAAAGGTCACCAAAGGTCACCCCAAAGGTCACCAAAGGTCACCAAAGGTTACCAAAGGTCACCCCAAAGGTCACTAAAGGTTACCAAAGGTCACCAAAGGTAACCAAAGGTCACCCCAAAGGTCACCAAAGGTCACCCCAAAGGTCACCAAAGGTCACCAAAGGTCACCCCAAAGGTCACCAAAGGTCACCCCAAAGGTCACCAAAGGTCACCAAAGGTCACCCCAAAGGTCACCAAAGGTCACCCCAAAGGTCACCAAAGGTCACCAAAGGTCACCAAAGGTCACCAAAGGTCACCCCAAAGGTCACCAAAAGTCACCAAAGGTCACCAAAGGTCACCAAAGGTCACCCCAAAGGTCACCAAAGGTCACCCCAAAGGTCACCAAAGGTCACCAAAGGTCACCAAAGGTCACCAAAGGTCACCCCAAAGGTCACCAAAGGTCACCCCAAAGGTCACCAAAGGTCACCAAAGGTCACCAAAGGTCACCAAAGGTCACCCCAAAGGTCACCAAAGGTCACCCCAAAGGTCACCAAAGGTCACCACAAAGGTCATCAAAAATCACCCCAAAGGTCACTAAAGGTCACCCCAAAGGTCACCAAAGGTCACCAAAAATCACCAAAGGTCACCAAAGGTCACCTCAAAGGTCACCAAAGGTTACCCCAAAGGTCACCAAAGGTCACCAAAGGTCACCCCAAAGGTCACCAAAGCTCACCCCAAAGGTCACCAAAGGTCACCAAAGGTCACCAAAGGTCACCCCAAAGGTCACCAAAGGTCACCAAAGGTCACCAAAGGTCACCAAAGGTCACCCCAAAGGTCACCAAAGGTTACCCCAAAGGTCACCAAAGGTCACCAAAGGTCACCCCAAAGGTCACCAAAGGTCACCCCAAAGGTCACCAAAGGTCACCAAAGGTCACCAAAGGTCACCCCAAAGGTCACCAAAGGTCACCCCAAAGGTCACCAAAGGTCACCCCAAAGGTCACCCCAAAGGTCACCCCAAAGGACACCAAAGGTCACCAAAGGTCAATAAAGGTCACCCCAAAGGTCACCAAAGGTCACCCCAAAGGTCACCAAAGGTCACCAAAGGTCACCCCAAAGGTCACCAAAAGTCACCCCAAAGGTCACCAAAGGTCACCAAAGGTCACCAAAGGTCACCCCAAAGGTCACCAAAGGTCACCAAAGGTCACCAAAGGTCACCAAAGGTCACCCCAAAGGTCACCAAAGGTCACCCCAAAGGTCACCAAAGGTCACCAAAGGTCACCAAAGGTCACCAAAGGTCACCCCAAAGGTCACTAAAGGTCACCCCAAAGGTCACCAAAGGTCACCAAAGGTCACCAAAGGTCACCAAAGGTCACCCCAAAGGTCACCAAAGGTCATCCCAAAGGTCACCAAAGGTTACCAAAGGTCACCAAAGGTCACCCCAAAGGTCACCAAAGGTCACCAAAGGTCACCAAAGGTCACCCCAAAGGTCACCAAAGGTCACCAAAGGTCACCAAAGGTCACCAAAGGTCACCCCAAAGGTCACCAAAGGTCACCCCAAAGGTCACCCCAAAGGTCACCAAAGGTTACCAAAGGTCACCAAAGGTCACCCCAAAGGTCACCAAAGGTCACCAAAGGTCACCCCAAAGGTCACCAAAGGTCACCAAAGGTTACCAAAGGTCACCCCAAAGGTCACTAAAGGTCACCAAAGGTCACCAAAGGTAACCAAAGGTCACCCCAAAGGTCACCAAAGGTCACCCCAAAGGTCACCAAAGGTTACCAAAGGTCACCCCAAAGGTCACCAAAGGTCACCCCAAAGGTCACCAAAGGTCACCAAAGGTCACCCCAAAGGTCACCAAAGGTCACCCCAAAGGTCATCAAAGGTCACCAAAGGTCACCAAAGGTCACCCCAAAGGTCACCAAATGTCACCAAAGGTCACCAAAGGTCACCAAAGGTCACCCCAAAGGTCACCAAAGGTCACCCCAAAGGTCACCAAAGGTCACCAAAGGTCACCAAAGGTCACCAAAGGTCACCCCAAAGGTCACCAAAGGTCACCCCAAAGGTCACCAAAGGTCACCAAAGGTCACCAAAGGTCACCCCAAAGGTCACCAAAGGTCACCAAAGGTCACCAAAGGTCACCAAAGGTCACCCCAAAGGTCACTAAAGGTCACCCCAAAGTTCACCAAAGGTCACCAAAGGTCACCAAAGGTCACCCCAAAGGTCACCAAAGGTCACCCCAAAGGTCACCAAAGGTCACCAAAGGTCACCAAAGGTCACCCCAAAGGTCACCAAAGGTCACCCCCAAGGTCACCAAAGGTCACCAAAGGTCACCAAAGGTCACCCCAAAGGTCACCAAAGGTCACCAAAGGTCACCAAAGGTCACCAAAGGTCACCCCAAAGGTCACCAAAGGTCACCCCAAAGGTCACCAAAGGTCACCAAAGGTCACCCCAAAGGTCACCAAAGGTCACCCCAAAGGTCACCAAAGGTCACCCCAAAGGTCACCCCAAAGGTCACCAAAGGTCTCCAAAGGTCACCAAAGGTCACCAAAGGTCACCAAAGGTCACCCCAAAGGTCACCAAAGGTCACCCCAAAGGTCACCAAAGGTCACCAAAGGTCACCAAAGGTCACCCCAAAGGTCACCAAAAGTCACCCCAAAGGTCACCAAAGGTCACCAAAGGTCACCCCAAAGGTCACCAAAGGTCACCAAAGGTCACCAAAGGTCACCAAAGGTCACCCCAAAGGTCACCAAATTTCACCCCAAAGGTCACCAAAGGTCAACAAAGGTCACCAAAGGTCACCAAAGGTCACCCCAAAGGTTACCAAAGGTCACCCCAAAGGTCACCAAAGGACACCAAAGGTCACCAAAGGTCACCCCAAAGGTCACCAAAGGTCACCAAAGGTCACCCCAAAGGTCACCAAAGTTCACCCTAAAGGTCACCAAAGGTCACCAAAGGTCACCAAAGGTCACCAAAAAGGTCACCAAAGGTCACCAAAGGTCACCAAAGGTCACCAAAGGTCACCCCAAAGGTCACTTAAGGTCACCCCAAAGGTCACCAAAGGTCACCAAACGTCACCAAAGGTCACCAAAGGTCACCCCAAAGGTCACCAAAGGTCACCCCAAAGGTCACCAAAGGTCACCAAAGGTCACCCCAAAGGTCACCAAAGGTCACCCCAAAGGTCACCAAAGGTCACCCCAAAGGTCACCCCAAAGGTCACCCGAAAGGTCACCAAAGGTCACCAAAGGTCACCAAAGGTCACCCCAAAGGTCACCAAAGGTCACCCGAAAGGTCACCAAAGGTCACCAAAGGTCACCAAAAGTCACCCCAAAGGTCACCAAAGGTCACCCAAAAGGTCACCAAAGGTCACCAAAGGTCACCAAAGGTCACCCCAAAGGTCACCAAAGGTCACCAAAGGTTACCAAAGGTCACCAAAGGTCACCCCAAAGGTCACCAAAGGTCACCAAAGGTCACCCCAAAGGTCACCAAAGGTCACCAAAGGTCACCAAAGGTCACCAAAGGTCACCCCAAAGGTCACCAAAGGTCACCCCAAAGGTCACCAAAGGTCACCCCAAAGGTCACCAAAGGTCACCAAAGGTCACCAAAGGTCACCAAAGGTCACCCCAAAGGTCACTAAAGGTCACCCCAAAGGTCACCAAAGGTCACCAAAGGTCACCAAAGGTCACCAAAGGTCACCCCAAAGGTCACCAAAGGTCATCCCAAAGGTCACCAAAGGTTACCAAAGGTCACCAAAGGTCACCCCAAAGGTCACCAAAGGTCACCAAAGGTCACCAAA
This sequence comes from Agriotes lineatus, assembly GCA_940337035.1. Lineage (NCBI taxonomy): Eukaryota > Metazoa > Arthropoda > Insecta > Coleoptera > Elateridae > Agriotes > Agriotes lineatus. The sequence goes on from CALNHX010004560.1 coordinate 87,254, forward strand.
GGTCACCCCAAAGGTCACCAAAGGTCACCAAAGGTCACCAAAGGTCACCAAAGGTCATCCCAAAGGTCACCAAAGGTCACCCCAAAGGTCACCAAAGGTCACCAAAGGTCACCAAAGGTCACCAAAGGACACCAAAGGTCACCCCAAAGGTCACCCCAAAGGTCACCAAAGGTTACCAAAGGTCACCAAAGGTCACCCCAAAGGTCACCAAAGGTCACCAAAGGTCACCCCAAAGGTCACCAAAGGTCACCAAAGGTTACCAAAGGTCACCCCAAAGGTCACTAAAGGTCACCAAAGGTCACCAAAGGTAACCAAAGGTCACCCCAAAGGTCACCAAAGGTCACCCCAAAGGTCACCAAAGGTCACCCCAAAGGACACCAAAGGTCACCCCAAAGGTGACCCCAAAGGTCACCAAAGGTTACCAAAGGTCACCAAAGATCACCCCAAAGGTCACCAAAGGTCACCAAAGGTCACCCCAAAGGTCACCAAAGGTCACCAAAGGTTACCAAAGGTCACCCCAAAGGTCACTAAAGGTCACCAAAGGTCACCAAAGGTAACCAAAGGTCACCCCAAAGGTCACCAAAGGTCACTCCAAAGGTCACCAAAGGTCACCAAAGGTCACCCCAAAGGTCACCAAAGGTCACCCCAAAGGTCACCAAAGGTCACCAAAGGTCACCCCAAAGGTCACCAAAGGTCACCCCAAAGGTCATCAAAGGTCACCAAAGGTCACCAAAGGTCACCCCAAAGTTACCAAATGTCACCAAAGGTCACCAAAGGTCACCAAAGGTCACCCCAAAGGTCACCAAAGGTCACCCCAAAGGTCACCCCAAAGGTCACCAAAGGTCACCAAAGGTCACCAAAGGTCACCAAAGGTCACCAAAGGTCACCCCAAAGGTCACCAAAGGTCACCCCAAAGGTCACCAAAGGTCACCAAAGGTCACCAAAGGTCACCCCAAAGGTCACCAAAAGTCACCCCAAAGGTCACCAAAGGTCACCAAAGGTCACCCCAAAGGTCACCAAAGGTCACCAAAGGTCACCAAAGGTCACCAAAGGTCACCCCAAAGGTCACCAAAGGTCACCCCAAAGGTCACCAAAGGTCAACAAAGGTCACCAAAGGTCACCAAAGGTCACCCCAAAGGTTACCAAAGGTCACCCCAAAGGTCACCAAAGGTCACCAAAGGTCACCAAAGGTCACCCCAAAGGTCACCAAAGGTCACCAAAGGTCACCCCAAAGGTCACCAAAGGTCACCCTAAAGGTCACCAAAGGTCACCAAAGGTCACCAAAGGTCACCAAAAAGGTCACCAAAGGTCACCAAAGGTCACCAAAGGTCACCAAAGGTCACCCCAAAGGTCACTAAAGGTCACCCCAAAGGTCACCAAAGGTCACCAAACGTCACCAAAGGTCACCAAAGGTCACCCCAAAGGTCACAAAAGGTCACCCCAAAGGTCACCAAAGGTCACCAAAGGTCACCCCAAAGGTCACCAAAGGTCACCCCAAAGGTCACCAAAGGTCACCCCAAAGGTCACCCCAAAGGTCACCAAAGGTCACCCCAAAGGTCACCAAAGGTCACCAAAGGTCACCAAAGGTCACCCCAAAGGTCACCAAAGGTTACCCCAAAGGTCACCAAAGGTCACCAAAGGTCACCCCAAAGGTCACCAAAGGTCACCCCAAAGGTCACCAAAGGTCACCAAAGGTCACCAAAGGTCACCAAAGGTCACCCCAAAGGTCACCAAAGGTCACCCCAAAGGTCACCAAGGGTCACCCCAAAGGTCACCCCAAAGGTCACCCCAAAGGACACCAAAGGTCACCAAAGGTCAATAAAGGTCACCCCAAACGTTACCAAAGGTCACCCCAAAGGTCACCAAAGGTCACCAAAGGTCACCCCAAAGGTCACCAAAAGTCACCCCAAAGGTCACCAAAGGTCACCAAAGGTCACCAAAGGTCACCCCAAAGGTCACCAAAGCTCACCAAAGGTCACCAAAGGTCACCAAAGGTCACCCCAAAGGTCACCAAAGGTCACCCCAAAGGTCACCAAAGGTCACCAAAGGTCACCAAAGGTCACCCCAAAGGTCACTAAAGGTCACCCCAAAGGTCACCAAAGGTCACCAAAGGTCACCAAAGGTCACCAAAGGTCACCCCAAAGGTCACCAAAGGTCATCCCAAAGGTCACCAAAGGTTACCAAAGGTCACCCCAAAGGTCACCAAAGGTCACCCCAAAGGTCACCAAAGGTCACCAAAGGTCACCAAAGGTCACCCCAAAGGTCACCAAAGGTCACCAAAGGTCACCAAAGGTCACCAAAGGTCACCCCAAAGGTCACCAAAGGTCACCCCAAAGGTCACCAAAGGTCACCATAGGTCACCAAAGGTCACCAAAGGTCACCAAAGGTCACCCCAAAGGTCACCAAAGGTCACCCCAAAGGTCACCCCAAAGGTCACCAAAGGTTACCAAAGGTCACCAAAGGTCACCCCAAAGGTCACCAAAGGTCACCAAAGGTCACCCCAAAGGTCACCAAAGGTCACCAAAGGTTACCAAAGGTCACCCCAAAGGTCACTAAAGGTCACCAAAGGTCACCAAAGGTAACCAAAGGTCACCCCAAAGGTCACCAAAGGTCACCCCAAAGGTCACCAAAGGTCACCAAAGGTCACCCCAAAGGTCACCAAAGGTCACCCCAAAGGTCACCAAAGGTCACCCCAAAGGTCACCAAAGGTCACCCCAAAGGTCACCAAAGGTCACCAAAGGTCACCAAAGGTCACCAAAGGTCACCCCAAAGGTCACCAAAAGTCACCAAAGGTCACCAAAGGTCACCAAAGGTCACCCCAAAGGTCACCAAAGGTCACCCCAAAGGTCACCAAAGGTCACCAAAGGTCACCAAAGGTCACCAAAGGTCACCCCAAAGGTCACCAAAGGTCACCCCAAAGGTCACCAAAGGTCACCAAAGGTCACCAAAGGTCACCAAAGGTCACCCCAAAGGTCACCAAAGGTCACCCCAAAGGTCACCAAAGGTCACCACAAAGGTCATCAAAAATCACCCCAAAGGTCACTAAAGGTCACCCCAAAGGTCACCAAAGGTCACCAAAAATCACCAAAGGTCACCAAAGGTCACCTCAAAGGTCACCAAAGGTTACCCCAAAGGTCACCAAAGGTCACCAAAGGTCACCAAAGGTCACCCCAAAGGTCACCAAAGGTCACCCCAAAGGTCACCAAAGGTCACCACAAAGGTCATCAAAAATCACCCCAAAGGTCACTAAAGGTCACCCCAAAGGTCACCAAAGGTCACCAAAAATCACCAAAGGTCACCAAAGGTCACCTCAAAGGTCACCAAAGGTTACCCCAAAGGTCACCAAAGGTCACCAAAGGTCACCCCAAAGGTCACCAAAGCTCACCCCAAAGGTCACCAAAGGTCACCAAAGGTCACCCCAAAGGTCACCAAAGGTCACCCCAAAGGTCACCAAAGGTCACCCCAAAGGTCACCAAAGCTCACCCCAAAGGTCACCAAAGGTCACCAAAGGTCACCCCAAAGGTCACCAAAGGTCACCCCAAAGGTCACCAAAGGTCACCAAAGGTCACCAAAGGTCACCCCAAAGGTCACCAAAGGTTACCCCAAAGGTCACCAAAGGTCACCAAAGGTCACCCCAAAGGTCACCAAAGGTCACCAAAGGTCACCCCAAAGGTCACCAAAGGTCACCCCAAAGGTCACCAAAGGTCACCAAAGGTCACCAAAGGTCACCCCAAAGGTCACCAAAGGTTACCCCAAAGGTCACCAAAGGTCACCAAAGGTCACCCCAAAGGTCACCAAAGGTCACCCCAAAGGTCACCAAAGGTCACCAAAGGTCACCCCAAAGGTCACCAAAGGTCACCCCAAAGGTCACCAAAGGTCACCCCAAAGGTCACCCCAAAGGTCACCCCAAAGGACACCAAAGGTCACCAAAGGTTAATAAAGGTCACCCCAAAGGTCACCAAAGGTCACCCCAAAGGTCACCAAAGGTCACCAAAGGTCACCCCAAAGGTCACCAAAAGTCACCCCAAAGGTCACCAAAGGTCACCAAAGGTCACCAAAGGTCACCCCAAAGGTCACCAAAGGTCACCAAAGGTCACCAAAGGTCACCAAAGGTCACCCCAAAGGTCACCAAAGGTCACCCCAAAGGTCACCAAAGGTCACCAAAGGTCACCAAAGGTCACCAAAGGTCACCCCAAAGGTCACTAAAGGTCACCCCAAAGGTCACCAAAAGTCACCAAAGGTCACCAAAGGTCACCCCAAAGGTCACCAAAGGTCATCCCAAAGGTCACCAAAGGTTACCAAAGGTCACCAAAGGTCACCCCAAAGGTCACCAAAGGTCACCAAAGGTCACCAAAGGTCACCCCAAAGGTCACCAAAGGTCACCAAAGGTCACCAAAGGTCACCAAAGGTCACCCCAAAGGTCACCAAAGGTCACCCCAAAGGTCACCCCAAAGGTCACCAAAGGTTACCAAAGGTCACCAAAGGTCACCCCAAAGGTCACCAAAGGTCACCAAAGGTCACCCCAAAGGTCACCAAAGGTCACCAAAGGTTACCAAAGGTCACCCCAAAGGTCACTAAAGGTCACCAAAGGTCACCAAAGGTAACCAAAGGTCACCCCAAAGGTCACCAAAGGTCACCCCAAAGGTCACCAAAGGTCACCAAAGGTCACCCCAAAGGTCACTAAAGGTCACCCCAAAGGTCACCAAAGGTCACCAAAGGTCACCCCAAAGGTCACCAAAGGTCACCCCAAAGGTCATCAAAGGTCACCAAAGGTCACCAAAGGTCACCCCAAAGGTCACCAAATGTCACCAAAGGTCACCAAAGGTCACCAAAGGTCACCCCAAAGGTCACCAAAGGTCACCCCAAAGGTCACCAAAGGTCACCAAAGGTCACCAAAGGTCACCAAAGGTCACCCCAAAGGTCACCAAAGGTCACCCCAAAGGTCACCAAAGGTCACCAAAGGTCACCAAAGGTCACCCCAAAGGTCACCAAAGGTCACCAAAGGTCACCAAAGGTCACCAAAGGTCACCCCAAAGGTCACTAGAGGTCACCCCAAAGTTCACCAAAGGTCACCAAAGGTCACCAAAGGTCACCAAAGGTCACCCCAAAGGTCACCAAAGGTCACCCCAAAGGTCACCAAAGGTCACCAAAGGTCACCAAAGGTCACCCCAAAGGTCACCAAAGGTCACCCCAAAGGTCACCAAAGGTCACCAAAGGTCACCAAAGGTCACCCCAAAGGTCACCAAAGGTCACCAAAGGTCACCAAAGGTCACCAAAGGTCACCCCAAAGGTCACCAAAGGTCACCCCAAAGGTCACCAAAGGTCACCAAAGGTCACCCCAAAGGTCACCAAAGGTCACCCCAAAGGTCACCAAAGGTCACCCCAAAGGTCACCCCAAAGGTCACCAAAGGTCTCCAAAGGTCACCAAAGGTCACCAAAGGTCACCAAAGGTCACCCCAAAGGTCACCAAAGGTCACCCCAAAGGTCACCAAAAGTCACCCCAAAGGTCACCAAAGGTCACCAAAGGTCACCCCAAAGGTCACCAAAGGTCACCAAAGGTCACCAAAGGTCACCAAAGGTCACCCCAAAGGTCACCAAATTTCACCCCAAAGGTCACCAAAGGTCAACAAAGGTCACCAAAGGTCACCAAAGGTCACCCCAAAGGTTACCAAAGGTCACCCCAAAGGTCACCAAAGGACACCAAAGGTCACCAAAGGTCACCCCAAAGGTCACCAAAGGTCACCAAAGGTCACCAAAAAGGTCACCAAAGGTCACCAAAGGTCACCAAAGGTCACCAAAGGTCACCCCAAAGGTCACTAAAGGTCACCCCAAAGGTCACCAAAGGTCACCAAACGTCACCAAAGGTCACCAAAGGTCACCCCAAAGGTCACCAAAGGTCACCCCAAAGGTCACCAAAGGTCACCAAAGGTCACCCCAAAGGTCACCAAAGGTCACCCCAAAGGTCACCAAAGGTCACCCCAAAGGTCACCCCAAAGGTCACCCGAAAGGTCACCAAAGGTCACCAAAGGTCACCAAAGGTCACCCCAAAGGTCACCAAAGGTCACCCGAAAGGTCACCAAAGGTCACCAAAGGTCACCAAAAGTCAACCCAAAGGTCACCAAAGGTCACCCAAAAGGTCACCAAAGGTCACCAAAGGTCACCAAAGGTCACCCCAAAGGTCACCAAAGGTCACCAAAGGTTACCAAAGGTCACCAAAGGTCACCCCAAAGGTCACCAAAGGTCACCAAAGGTCACCCCAAAGGTCACCAAAGGTCACCAAAGGTCACCAAAGGTCACCAAAGGTCACCCCAAAGGTCACCAAAGGTCACCCCAAAGGTCACCAAAGGTCACCAAAGGTCACCAAAGGTCACCAAAGGTCACCCCAAAGGTCACTAAAGGTCACCCCAAAGGTCACCAAAGGTCACCAATGGTCACCAAAGGTCACCAAAGGTCACCCCAAAGGTCACCAAAGGTCATCCCAAAGGTCACCAAAGGTTACCAAAGGTCACCAAAGGTCACCCCAAAGGTCACCAAAGGTCACCAAAGGTCACCAAAGGTCACCCCAAAGGTCACCAAAGGTCACCCCAAAGGTCACCAAAGGTCACCCCAAAGGTCACCCCAAAGGTCACCCCAAAGGACACCAAAGGTCACCAAAGGTCAATAAAGGTCACCCCAAACGTTACCAAAGGACACCCCAAAGGTCACCAAAGGTCACCAAAGGTCACCCCAAAGGTCACCAAAAGTCACCCCAAAGGTCACCAAAGGTCACCAAATGTCACCAAAGGTCACCCCAAAGGTCACCAAAGCTCACCAAAGGTCACCAAAGGTCACCCCAAAGGTCACCAAAGGTCACCCCAAAGGTCACCAAAGGTCACCCCAAAGGTCACCCCAAAGGTCACCCCAAAGGACACCAAAGGTCACCAAAGGTCAATAAAGGTCACCCCAAACGTTACCAAAGGTCACCCCAAAGGTCACCAAAGGTCACCAAAGGTCACCCCAAAGGTCACCAAAAGTCACCCCAAAGGTCACCAAAGGTCACCAAAGGTCACCAAAGGTCACCCCAAAGGTCACCAAAGCTCACCAAAGGTCACCAAAGGTCACCAAAGGTCACCCCAAAGGTCACCAAAGGTCACCCCAAAGGTCACCAAAGGTCACCAAAGGTCACCAAAGGTCACCCCAAAGGTCACTAAAGGTCACCCCAAAGGTCACCAAAGGTCACCAAAGGTCACCAAAGGTCACCAAAGGTCACCCCAAAGGTCACCAAAGGTCATCCCAAAGGTCACCAAAGGTTACCAAAGGTCACCCCAAAGGTCACCAAAGGTCACCCCAAAGGTCACCAAAGGTCACCAAAGGTCACCAAAGGTCACCCCAAAGGTCACCAAAGGTCACCAAAGGTCACCAAAGGTCACCAAAGGTCACCCCAAAGGTCACCAAAGGTCACCCCAAAGGTCACCAAAGGTCACCAAAGGTCACCAAAGGTCACCAAAGGTCACCAAAGGTCACCCCAAAGGTCACCAAAGGTCACCCCAAAGGTCACCCCAAAGGTCACCAAAGGTTACCAAAGGTCACCAAAGGTCACCCCAAAGGTCACCAAAGGTCACCAAAGGTCACCCCAAAGGTCACCAAAGGTCACCAAAGGTTACCAAAGGTCACCCCAAAGGTCACTAAAGGTCACCAAAGGTCACCAAAGGTAACCAAAGGTCACCCCAAAGGTCACCAAAGGTCACCCCAAAGGTCACCAAAGGTCACCAAAGGTCACCCCAAAGGTCACCAAAGGTCACCCCAAAGGTCACCAAAGGTCACCCCAAAGGTCACCAAAGGTCACCCCAAAGGTCACCAAAGGTCACCAAAGGTCACCAAAGGTCACCAAAGGTCACCCCAAAGGTCACCAAAAGTCACCAAAGGTCACCAAAGGTCACCAAAGGTCACCCCAAAGGTCACCAAAGGTCACCCCAAAGGTCACCAAAGGTCACCCCAAAGGTCACCCCAAAGGTCACCCCAAAGGACACCAAAGGTCACCAAAGGTTAATAAAGGTCACCCCAAAGGTCACCAAAGGTCACCCCAAAGGTCACCAAAGGTCACCAAAGGTCACCCCAAAGGTCACCAAAAGTCACCCCAAAGGTCACCAAAGGTCACCAAAGGTCACCAAAGGTCACCCCAAAGGTCACCAAAGGTCACCAAAGGTCACCAAAGGTCACCAAAGGTCACCCCAAAGGTCACCAAAGGTCACCCCAAAGGTCACCAAAGGTCACCCCAAAGGTCACCAAAGGTCACCAAAGGTCACCAAAGGTCACCAAAGGTCACCCCAAAGGTCACTAAAGGTCACCCCAAAGGTCACCAAAAGTCACCAAAGGTCACCAAAGGTCACCAAAGGTCACCCCAAAGGTCACCAAAGGTCATCCCAAAGGTCACCAAAGGTTACCAAAGGTCACCAAAGGTCACCCCAAAGGTCACCAAAGGTCACCAAAGGTCACCAAAGGTCACCCCAAAGGTCACCAAAGGTCACCAAAGGTGACCAAAGGTCACCAAAGGTCACCCCAAAGGTCACCAAAGGTCACCCCAAAGGTCACCCCAAAGGTCACCAAAGGTTACCAAAGGTCACCAAAGGTCACCCCAAAGGTCACCAAAGGTCACCAAAGGTCACCCCAAAGGTCACCAAAGGTCACCAAAGGTTACCAAAGGTCACCCCAAAGGTCACTAAAGGTCACCAAAGGTCACCAAAGGTAACCAAAGGTCACCCCAAAGGTCACCAAAGGTCACCCCAAAGGTCACCAAAGGTCACCAAAGGTCACCCCAAAGGTCACCAAAGGTCACCCCAAAGGTCACCAAAGGTCACCAAAGGTCACCCCAAAGGTCACCAAAGGTCACCCCAAAGGTCATCAAAGGTCACCAAAGGTCACCAAAGGTCACCCCAAAGGTCACCAAATGTCACCAAAGGTCACCAAAGGTCACCAAAGGTCACCCCAAAGGTCACCAAAGGTCACCCCAAAGGTCACCAAAGGTCACCAAAGGTCACCAAAGGTCACCAAAGGTCACCCCAAAGGTCACCAAAGGTCACGCCAAAGGTCACCAAAGGTCACCAAAGGTCACCAAAGGTCACCCCAAAGGTCACCAAAGGTCACCAAAGGTCACCAAAGGTCACCAAAGGTCACCCCAAAGGTCACTAAAGGTCACCCCAAAGTTCACCAAAGGTCACCAAAGGTCACCAAAGGTCACCAAAGGTCACCCCAAAGGTCACCAAAGGTCACCCCAAAGGTCACCAAAGGTCACCAAAGGTCACCAAAGGTCACCCCAAAGGTCACCAAAGGTCACCCCAAAGGTCACCAAAGGTCACCAAAGGTCACCAAAGGTCACCCCAAAGGTCACCAAAGGTCACCAAAGGTCACCAAAGGTCACCAAAGGTCACCCCAAAGGTCACCAAAGGTCACCCCAAAGGTCACCAAAGGTCACCAAAGGTCACCCCAAAGGTCACCAAAGGTCACCCCAAAGGTCACCAAAGGTCACCCCAAAGGTCACCCCAAAGGTCACCAAAGGTCTCCAAAGGTCACCAAAGGTCACCAAAGGTCACCAAAGGTCACCCCAAAGGTCACCAAAGGTCACCCCAAAGGTCACCAAAAGTCACCCCAAAGGTCACCAAAGGTCACCAAAGGTCACCCCAAAGGTCACCAAAGGTCACCAAAGGTCACCAAAGGTCACCAAAGGTCACCCCAAAGGTCACCAAATTTCACCCCAAAGGTCACCAAAGGTCAACAAAGGTCACCAAAGGTCACCAAAGGTCACCCCAAAGGTTACCAAAGGTCACCCCAAAGGTCACCAAAGGACACCAAAGGTCACCAAAGGTCACCCCAAAGGTCACCAAAGGTCACCAAAGGTCACCAAAAAGGTCACCAAAGGTCACCAAAGGTCACCAAAGGTCACCAAAGGTCACCCCAAAGGTCACTAAAGGTCACCCCAAAGGTCACCAAAGGTCACCAAACGTCACCAAAGGTCACCAAAGGTCACCCCAAAGGTCACCAAAGGTCACCCCAAAGGTCACCAAAGGTCACCAAAGGTCACCCCAAAGGTCACCAAAGGTCACCCCAAAGGTCACCAAAGGTCACCCCAAAGGTCACCCCAAAGGTCACCCGAAAGGTCACCAAAGGTCACCAAAGGTCACCAAAGGTCACCCCAAAGGTCACCAAAGGTCACCCGAAAGGTCACCAAAGGTCACCAAAGGTCACCAAAAGTCAACCCAAAGGTCACCAAAGGTCACCCAAAAGGTCACCAAAGGTCACCAAAGGTCACCAAAGGTCACCCCAAAGGTCACCAAAGGTCACCCGAAAGGTCACCAAAGGTCACCAAAGGTCACCCCAAAGGTCACCAAAGGTCACCCCAAAGGTCACCAAAGGTCACCCCAAAGGTCACCCCAAAGGTCACCCGAAAGGTCACCAAAGGTCACCAAAGGTCACCAAAGGTCACCCCAAAGGTCACCAAAGGTCACCCGAAAGGTCACCAAAGGTCACCAAAGGTCACCAAAAGTCACCCCAAAGGTCACCAAAGGTCACCCAAAAGGTCACCAAAGGTCACCAAAGGTCACCAAAGGTCACCCCAAAGGTCACCAAAGGTCACCAAAGGTTACCAAAGGTCACCAAAGGTCACCCCAAAGGTCACCAAAGGTCACCAAAGGTCACCCCAAAGGTCACCAAAGGTCACCAAAGGTCACCAAAGGTCACCAAAGGTCACCCCAAAGGTCACCAAAGGTCACCCCAAAGGTCACCAAAGGTCACCAAAGGTCACCAAAGGTCACCAAAGGTCACCCCAAAGGTCACTAAAGGTCACCCCAAAGGTCACCAAAGGTCACCAAAGGTCACCAAAGGTCACCAAAGGTCACCCCAAAGGTCACCAAAGGTCATCCCAAAGGTCACCAAAGGTTACCAAAGGTCACCAAAGGTCACCCCAAAGGTCACCAAAGGTCACCAAAGGTCACCCCAAAGGTCACCAAAGGTCACCAAAGGTCACCAAAGGTCACCAAAGGTCACCCCAAAGGTCACCAAAGGTCACCCCAAAGGTCACCAAAGGTCACCAAGGTCACCAAAGGTCACCAAAGGTCACCAAAGGACACCAAAGGTCACCCCAAAGGTCACCCCAAAGGTCACCAAAGGTTACCAAAGGTCACCAAAGGTCACCCCAAAGGTCACCAAAGGTCACCAAAGGTCACCCCAAAGGTCACCAAAGGTCACCAAAGGTTACCAAAGGTCACCCCAAAGGTCACTAAAGGTCACCAAAGGTCACCAAAGGTAACCAAAGGTCACCCCAAAGGTCACCAAAGGTCACCCCAAAGGTCACCAAAGGTCACCCCAAAGGACACCAAAGGTCACCCCAAAGGTGACCCCAAAGGTCACCAAAGGTTACCAAAGGTCACCAAAGGTCACTCCAAAGGTCACCAAAGGTCACCAAAGGTCACCCCAAAGGTCACCAAAGGTCACCAAAGGTTACCAAAGGTCACCCCAAAGGTCACTAAAGGTCACCAAAGGTCACCAAAGGTAACCAAAGGTCACCCCAAAGGTCACCAAAGGTCACTCCAAAGGTCACCAAAGGTCACCAAAGGTCACCCCAAAGGTCACCAAAGGTCACCCCAAAGGTCACCAAAGGTCACCAAAGGTCACCCCAAAGGTCACCAAAGGTCACCCCAAAGGTCATCAAAGGTCACCAAAGGTCACCAAAGGTCACCCCAAAGGTCACCAAATGTCACCAAAGGTCACCAAAGGTCACCAAAGGTCACCCCAAAGGTCACCAAAGGTCACCCCAAAGGTCACCCCAAAGGTCACCAAAGGTCACCAAAGGTCACCAAGGTCACCAAAGGTCACCAAAGGTCACCCCAAAGGTCACCAAAGGTCACCCCAAAGGTCACCAAAGGTCACCAAAGGTCACCAAAGGTCACCCCAAAGGTCACCAAAAGTCACCCCAAAGGTCACCAAAGGTCACCAAAGGTCACCCCAAAGGTCACCAAAGGTCACCAAAGGTCACCAAAGGTCACCAAAGGTCACCCCAAAGGTCACCAAAGGTCACCCCAAAGGTCACCAAAGGTCAACAAAGGTCACCAAAGGTCACCAAAGGTCACCCCAAAGGTTACCAAAGGTCACCCCAAAGGTCACCAAAGGTCACCAAAGGTCACCAAAGGTCACCCCAAAGGTCACCAAAGGTCACCAAAGGTCACCCCAAAGGTCACCAAAGGTCACCCTAAAGGTCACCAAAGGTCACCAAAGGTCACCAAAGGTCACCAAAAGGTCACCAAAGGTCACCAAAGGTCACCAAAGGTCACCAAAGGTCACCCCAAAGGTCACTAAAGGTCACCCCAAAGGTCGCCAAAGGTCACCAAACGTCACCAAAGGTCACCAAAGGTCACCCCAAAGGTCACAAAAGGTCACCCCAAAGGTCACCAAAGGTCACCAAAGGTCACCCCAAAGGTCACCAAAGGTCACCCCAAAGGTCACCAAAGGTCACCCCAAAGGTCACCCCAAAGGTCACCAAAGGTCACCCCAAAGGTCACCAAAGGTCACCAAAGGTCACCAAAGGTCACCCCAAAGGTCACCAAAGGTTACCCCAAAGGTCACCAAAGGTCACCAAAGGTCACCCCAAAGGTCACCAAAGGTCACCCCAAAGGTCACCAAAGGTCACCAAAGGTCACCCAAAGGTCACCAAAGGTCACCCCAAAGGTCACCAAAGGTCACCCCAAAGGTCACCAAAGGTCACCCCAAAGGTCACCCCAAAGGTCACCCAAAGGACACCAAAGGTCACCAAAGGTCAATAAAGGTCACCCCAAACGTTACCAAAGGTCACCCCAAAGGTCACCAAAGGTCACCAAAGGTCACCCCAAAGGTCACCAAAAGTCACCCCAAAGGTCACCAAAGGTCACCAAAGGTCACCAAAGGTCACCCCAAAGGTCACCAAAGCTCACCAAAGGTCACCAAAGGTCACCAAAGGTCACCCCAAAGGTCACCAAAGGTCACCCCAAAGGTCACCAAAGGTCACCAAAGGTCACCAAAGGTCACCCCAAAGGTCACTAAAGGTCACCCCAAAGGTCACCAAAGGTCACCAAAGGTCACCAAAGGTCACCAAAGGTCACCCCAAAGGTCACCAAAGGTCATCCCAAAGGTCACCAAAGGTTACCAAAGGTCACCCCAAAGGTCACCAAAGGTCACCCCAAAGGTCACCAAAGGTCACCAAAGGTCACCAAAGGTCACCCCAAAGGTCACCAAAGGTCACCAAAGGTCACCAAAGGTCACCAAAGGTCACCCCAAAGGTCACCAAAGGTCACCCCAAAGGTCACCAAAGGTCACCATAGGTCACCAAAGGTCACCAAAGGTCACCAAAGGTCACCCCAAAGGTCACCAAAGGTCACCCCAAAGGTCACCCCAAAGGTCACCAAAGGTTACCAAAGGTCACCAAAGGTCACCCCAAAGGTCACCAAAGGTCACCAAAGGTCACCCCAAAGGTCACCAAAGGTCACCAAAGGTTACCAAAGGTCACCCCAAAGGTCACTAAAGGTCACCAAAGGTCACCAAAGGTAACCAAAGGTCACCCCAAAGGTCACCAAAGGTCACCCCAAAGGTCACCAAAGGTCACCAAAGGTCACCCCAAAGGTCACCAAAGGTCACCCCAAAGGTCACCAAAGGTCACCCCAAAGGTCACCAAAGGTCACCCCAAAGGTCACCAAAGGTCACCAAAGGTCACCAAAGGTCACCAAAGGTCACCCCAAAGGTCACCAAAAGTCACCAAAGGTCACCAAAGGTCACCAAAGGTCACCCCAAAGGTCACCAAAGGTCACCCCAAAGGTCACCAAAGGTCACCAAAGGTCACCAAAGGTCACCAAAGGTCACCCCAAAGGTCACCAAAGGTCACCCCAAAGGTCACCAAAGGTCACCAAAGGTCACCAAAGGTCACCAAAGGTCACCCCAAAGGTCACCAAAGGTCACCCCAAAGGTCACCAAAGGTCACCACAAAGGTCATCAAAAATCACCCCAAAGGTCACTAAAGGTCACCCCAAAGGTCACCAAAGGTCACCAAAAATCACCAAAGGTCACCAAAGGTCACCTCAAAGGTCACCAAAGGTTACCCCAAAGGTCACCAAAGGTCACCAAAGGCCACCCCAAAGGTCACCAAAGCTCACCCCAAAGGTCACCAAAGGTCACCAAAGGTCACCAAAGGTCACCCCAAAGGTCACCAAAGGTCACCCCAAAGGTCACCAAAGGTCACCAAAGGTCACCAAAGGTCACCCCAAAGGTCACCAAAGGTTACCCCAAAGGTCACCAAAGGTCACCAAAGGTCACCCCAAAGGTCACCAAAGGTCACCCCAAAGGTCACCAAAGGTCACCAAAGGTCACCAAAGGTCACCCCAAAGGTCACCAAAGGTCACCCCAAAGGTCACCAAAGGTCACCCCAAAGGTCACCCCAAAGGTCACCCCAAAGGACACCAAAGGTCACCAAAGGTTAATAAAGGTCACCCCAAAGGTCACCAAAGGTCACCCCAAAGGTCACCAAAGGTCACCAAAGGTCACCCCAAAGGTCACCAAAAGTCACCCCAAAGGTCACCAAAGGTCACCAAAGGTCACCAAAGGTCACCCCAAAGGTCACCAAAGGTCACCAAAGGTCACCAAAGGTCACCAAAGGTCACCCCAAAGGTCACCAAAGGTCACCCCAAAGGTCACCAAAGGTCACCAAAGGTCACCAAAGGTCACCAAAGGTCACCCCAAAGGTCACTAAAGGTCACCCCAAAGGTCACCAAAAGTCACCAAAGGTCACCAAAGGTCACCCCAAAGGTCACCAAAGGTCATCCCAAAGGTCACCAAAGGTTACCAAAGGTCACCAAAGGTCACCCCAAAGGTCACCAAAGGTCACCAAAGGTCACCAAAGGTCACCCCAAAGGTCACCAAAGGTCACCAAAGGTCACCAAAGGTCACCAAAGGTCACCCCAAAGGTCACCAAAGGTCACCCCAAAGGTCACCCCAAAGGTCACCAAAGGTTACCAAAGGTCACCAAAGGTCACCCCAAAGGTCACCAAAGGTCACCAAAGGTCACCCCAAAGGTCACCAAAGGTCACCAAAGGTTACCAAAGGTCACCCCAAAGGTCACTAAAGGTCACCAAAGGTCACCAAAGGTAACCAAAGGTCACCCCAAAGGTCACCAAAGGTCACTAAAGGTCACCCCAAAGGTCACCAAAGGTCACCAAAGGTCACCCCAAAGGTCACCAAAGGTCACCCCAAAGGTCATCAAAGGTCACCAAAGGTCACCAAAGGTCACCCCAAAGGTCACCAAATGTCACCAAAGGTCACCAAAGGTCACCAAAGGTCACCCCAAAGGTCACCAAAGGTCACCCCAAAGGTCACCAAAGGTCACCAAAGGTCACCAAAGGTCACCAAAGGTCACCCCAAAGGTCACCAAAGGTCACCCCAAAGGTCACCAAAGGTCACCAAAGGTCACCAAAGGTCACCCCAAAGGTCACCAAAGGTCACCAAAGGTCACCAAAGGTCACCAAAGGTCACCCCAAAGGTCACTAAAGGTCACCCCAAAGTTCACCAAAGGTCACCAAAGGTCACCAAAGGTCACCAAAGGTCACCCCAAAGGTCACCAAAGGTCACCCCAAAGGTCACCAAAGGTCACCAAAGGTCACCAAAGGTCACCCCAAAGGTCACCAAAGGTCACCCCAAAGGTCACCAAAGGTCACCAAAGGTCACCAAAGGTCACCCCAAAGGTCACCAAAGGTCACCAAAGGTCACCAAAGGTCACCAAAGGTCACCCCAAAGGTCACCAAAGGTCACCCCAAAGGTCACCAAAGGTCACCAAAGGTCACCCCAAAGGTCACCAAAGGTCACCCCAAAGGTCACCAAAGGTCACCCCAAAGGTCACCCCAAAGGTCACCAAAGGTCTCCAAAGGTCACCAAAGGTCACCAAAGGTCACCAAAGGTCACCCCAAAGGTCACCAAAGGTCACCCCAAAGGTCACCAAAAGTCACCCCAAAGGTCACCAAAGGTCACCAAAGGTCACCCCAAAGGTCACCAAAGGTCACCAAAGGTCACCAAAGGTCACCAAAGGTCACCCCAAAGGTCACCAAATTTCACCCCAAAGGTCACCAAAGGTCAACAAAGGTCACCAAAGGTCACCAAAGGTCACCCCAAAGGTTACCAAAGGTCAACCCAAAGGTCACCAAAGGACACCAAAGGTCACCAAAGGTCACCCCAAAGGTCACCAAAGGTCACCAAAGGTCACCAAAAAGGTCACCAAAGGTCACCAAAGGTCACCAAAGGTCACCAAAGGTCACCCCAAAGGTCACTAAAGGTCACCCCAAAGGTCACCAAAGGTCACCAAACGTCACCAAAGGTCACCAAAGGTCACCCCAAAGGTCACCAAAGGTCACCCCAAAGGTCACCAAAGGTCACCAAAGGTCACCCCAAAGGTCACCAAAGGTCACCCCAAAGGTCACCCCAAAGGTCACCCGAAAGGTCACCAAAGGTCACCAAAGGTCACCAAAGGTCACCCCAAAGGTCACCAAAGGTCACCCGAAAGGTCACCAAAGGTCACCAAAGGTCACCAAAAGTCAACCCAAAGGTCACCAAAGGTCACCCAAAAGGTCACCAAAGGTCACCAAAGGTCACCAAAGGTCACCCCAAAGGTCACCAAAGGTCACCAAAGGTTACCAAAGGTCACCAAAGGTCACCCCAAAGGTCACCCCAAAGGTCACCAAAGGTCACCCCAAAGGTCACCAAAGGTCACCAAAGGTCACCAAAGGTCACCCCAAAGGTCACCAAAGGTCACCCCAAAGGTCACCAAAGGTCACCCAAAAGGTCACCAAAGGTCACCAAAGGTCACCAAAGGTCACCCCAAAGGTCACCAAAGGTCACCAAAGGTTACCAAAGGTCACCAAAGGTCACCCCAAAGGTCACCAAAGGTCACCAAAGGTCACCCCAAAGGTCACCAAAGGTCAACAAAGGTCACCAAAGGTCACCCCAAAGGTCACTAAAGGTCAACGCAAAGGTCACCAAAGGTCACCAAAGGTCACCAAAGGTCACCAAAGGTCACCCCAAAGGTCACCAAAAGTCATCCCAAAGGTCACCAAACGTCACCAAAGGTCACCAAAGGTCACCCCAAAGGTCACCAAAGGTCACCAAAGGTCACCAAAGGTCTCCCCAAAGGTCACCAAAGGTCACCCCAAAGGTCACCAAAAGTCATCCCAAAGGTCACCAAAGGTCACCAAAGGTCACCAAAGGTCACCCCAAAGGTCACCAAAGGTCACCAAAGGTCACCCCAAAGGTCACCAAAGGTCACCCCAAAGGTCACCAAAGGTCACCAAAGGTCACCAAAGGTCTCCCCAAAGGTCACCAAAGGTCACCCCAAAGGTCACCAAAAGTCATCCCAAAGGTCACCAAAGGTCACCAAAGGTCACCAAAGGTCACCAAAGGTCACCCCAAAGGTCACCAAAAGTCATCCCAAAGGTCACCAAAGGTCACCCCAAAGGTCACCAAAGGTCACCAAAGGTCACCCCAAAGGTCACCAAAGGTCACCCGAAAGGTCACCAAAGGTCACCAAAGGTCACCAAAAGTCACCCCAAAGGTCACCAAAGGTCACCCAAAAGGTCACCAAAGGTCACCAAAGGTCACCAAAGGTCACCCCAAAGGTCACCAAAGGTCACCAAAGGTTACCAAAGGTCACCAAAGGTCACCCCAAAGGTCACCAAAGGTCACCAAAGGTCACCCCAAAGGTCACCAAAGGTCAACAAAGGTCACCAAAGGTCACCCCAAAGGTCACTAAAGGTCAACGCAAAGGTCACCAAAGGTCACCAAAGGTCACCAAAGGTCACCAAAGGTCACCCCAAAGGTCACCAAAAGTCATCCCAAAGGTCACCAAACGTCACCAAAGGTCACCAAAGGTCACCCCAAAGGTCACCAAAGGTCACCAAAGGTCACCAAAGGTCTCCCCAAAGGTCACCAAAGGTCACCCCAAAGGTCACCAAAAGTCATCCCAAAGGTCACCAAAGGTCACCAAAGGTCACCAAAGGTCACCCCAAAGGTCACCAAAGGTCACCAAAGGTCACCCCAAAGGTCACCAAAGGTCACCCCAAAGGTCACCAAAGGTCACCAAAGGTCACCAAAGGTCTCCCCAAAGGTCACCAAAGGTCACCCCAAAGGTCACCAAAAGTCATCCCAAAGGTCACCAAAGGTCACCAAAGGTCACCAAAGGTCACCAAAGGTCACCCCAAAGGTCACCAAAAGTCATCCCAAAGGTCACCAAAGGTCACCAAAGGTCACCCCAAAGGTCACCAAAGGTCACCAAAGGTCACCACAAAGGTCACCAAAGGTCACCCCAAAGGTCACCAAAGGTCACCCCAAAGGTCACCAAAGGTCACCCCAAAGGTCACCAAAGGTCTCCAAAGGTCACCCCAAAGGTCACCCCAAAGGTCACCCCAAAGGTCACCAAAGGTCACCAAAGGTCACCAAAGGTCACCCCAAAGGTCACCAAAGGTCACCCCAAAGGTCACCAAAGGTCACCCCAAAGGTCACCCCAAAGGTTACCCCAAAGGTCACCAAAGGTCACCAAAGGTCACCAAAGGTCACCCCAAAGGTCACCAAAGGTCACCCGAAAGGTCACCAAAGGTCACCAAAGGTCACCAAAAGTCACCCCAAAGGTCACCAAAGGTCACCCAAAAGGTCACCAAAGGTCACCAAAGGTCACCAAAGGTCACCCCAAAGGTCACCAAAGGTCACCAAAGGTTACCAAAGGTCACCAAAGGTCACCCCAAAGGTCACCAAAGGTCACCAAAGGTCACCCCAAAGGTCACCAAAGGTCAACAAAGGTCACCAAAGGTCACCCCAAAGGTCACTAAAGGTCACCGCAAAGGTCACCAAAGGTCACCAAAGGTCACCAAAGGTCACCAAAGGTCACCCCAAAGGTCACCAAAAGTCATCCCAAAGGTCACCAAAGGTCACCAAAGGTCACCAAAGGTCACCCCAAAGGTCACCAAAGGTCACCAAAGGTCACCAAAGGTCTCCCCAAAGGTCACCAAAAGTCATCCCAAAGGTCACCAAAGGTCACCAAAGGTCACCAAAGGTCACCCCAAAGGTCACCAAAGGTCACCAAAGGTCACCCCAAAGGTCACCAAAGGTCACCCCAAAGGTCACCAAAGGTCACCCCAAAGGTCACCAAAGGTCACCAAAGGTCACCCCAAAGGTCACCCCAAAGGTCACCCCAAAGGTCACCAAAGGTCACCAAAGGTCACCAAAGGTCACCCCAAAGGTCACCAAAGGTCACCCCAAAGGTCACCAAAGGTCACCAAAGGTCACCCCAAAGGTCACTAAAGGTCACCCCAAAGGTCACCAAAGGTCACCAAAGGTCACCAAAGGTCACCAAAGGTCACCCCAAAGGTCACCAAAGGTCACCAAAGGTCACCCCAAAGGTCACTAAAGGTCACCCCAAAGGTCACCAAAGGTCACCAAAGGTCACCAAAGGTCACCAAAGGTCACCCCACAGGTCACCAAAGGTCACCCCAAGGGTCACCAAAGGTCACCAAAGGTCACCCCAAAGGTCACCAAAGGTCACCCCAAAGGTCACCAAAGGTCACCCCAAAGGTCACCCCAAAGGTCACCAAAGGTCACCAAAGGTCACCAAAGGTCACCCCAAAGGTCACCAAAGGTCACCCCAAAGGTCACCAAAGGTCACCAAAGGTCACCAAAGGTCACCAAAGGTCACCCCAAAGGTCACCAAAGGTCACCCCAAAGGTCACCAAAGGTCACCAAAGGTCACCCCAAAGGTCACTAAAGGTCACCGCAAAGGTCACCAAAGGTCACCAAAGGTCACCAAAGGTCACCAAAGGTCACCCCAAAGGTCACCAAAAGTCATCCCAAAGGTCACCAAACGTCACCAAAGGTCACCAAAGGTCACCCCAAAGGTCACCAAAGGTTACCAAAGGTCACCAAAGGTCTCCCCAAAGGTCACCAAAGGTCACCCCAAAGGTCACCAAAAGTCATCCCAAAGGTCACCAAAGGTCACCAAAGGTCACCAAAGGTCACCCCAAAGGTCACCAAAAGTCATCCCAAAGGTCACCAAAGGTCACCAAAGGTCACCAAAGGTCACCCCAAAGGTCACCAAAGGTCACCAAAGGTCACCCCAAAGGTCACCAAAGGTCACCCCAAAGGTCACCAAAGGTCACCAAAGGTCACCAAAGGTCTCCCCAAAGGTCACCAAAGGTCACCCCAAAGGTCACCAAAAGTCATCCCAAAGGTCACCAAAGGTCACCAAAGGTCACCAAAGGTCACCAAAGGTCACCCCAAAGGTCACCAAAAGTCATCCCAAAGGTCACCAAAGGTCACCAAAGGTCACCAAAGGTCACCCCAAAGGTCACCAAAGGTCACCAAAGGTCACCCCAAAGGTCACCAAAGGTCACCCCAAAGGTCACCAAAGGTCACCCCAAAGGTCACCAAAGGTCACCCCAAAGGTCACCAAAGGTCTCCAAAGGTCACCCCAAAGGTCACCCCAAAGGTCACCCCAAAGGTCACCAAAGGTCACCAAAGGTCACCAAAGGTCACCCCAAAGGTCACCAAAGGTCACCCCAAAGGTCACCCCAAAGGTCACCCCAAAGGTCACCCCAAAGGTCACCAAAGGTCACCAAAGGTCACCAAAGGTCACCCCAAAGGTCACCAAAGGTCACCCGAAAGGTCACCAAAGGTCACCAAAGGTCACCAAAAGTCACCCCAAAGGTCACCAAAGGTCACCCAAAAGGTCACCAAAGGTCACCAAAGGTCACCAAAGGTCACCCCAAAGGTCACCAAAGGTCACCAAAGGTTACCAAAGGTCACCAAAGGTCACCCCAAAGGTCACCAAAGGTCACCAAAGGTCACCCCAAAGGTCACCAAAGGTCAACAAAGGTCACCAAAGGTCACCCCAAAGGTCACTAAAGGTCACCGCAAAGGTCACCAAAGGTCACCAAAGGTCACCAAAGGTCACCAAAGGTCACCCCAAAGGTCACCAAAAGTCATCCCAAAGGTCACCAAAGGTCACCAAAGGTCACCAAAGGTCACCCCAAAGGTCACCAAAGGTCACCAAAGGTCACCAAAGGTCTCCCCAAAGGTCACCAAAGGTCACCCCAAAGGTCACCAAAAGTCATCCCAAAGGTCACCAAAGGTCACCAAAGGTCACCAAAGGTCACCAAAGGATAACCCCAAAGGTCACCAAAAGTCATCCCAAAGGTCACCAAAGGTCACCAAAGGTCACCAAAGGTCACCCCAAAGGTCACCAAAGGTCACCAAAGGTCACCCCAAAGGTCACCAAAGGTCACCCCAAAGGTCACCAAAGGTCACCAAAGGTCACCAAAGGTCTCCCCAAAGGTCACCAAAGGTCACCCCAAAGGTCACCAAAAGTCATCCCAAAGGTCACCAAAGGTCACCAAAGGTCACCAAAGGTCACCAAAGGTCACCAAAGGTCACCCCAGAGGTCACCAAAAGTCATCCCAAAGGTCACCAAAGGTCACCAAAGGTCACCAAAGGTCACCCCAAAGGTCACCAAAGGTCACCAAAGGTCACCCCAAAGGTCACCAAAGGTCACCCCAAAGGTCACCAAAGGTCACCCCAAAGGTCACCAAAGGTCACCCCAAAGGTCACCAAAGGTCACCAAAGGTCACCCCAAAGGTCACCCCAAAGGTCACCCCAAAGGTCACCAAAGGTCACCAAAGGTCACCAAAGGTCACCCCAAAGGTCACCAAAGGTCACCCCAAAGGTCACCAAAGGTCACCCCAAAGGTCACCCCAAAGGTCTCCCCAAAGGTCACCAAAGGTCACCAAAGGTCACCAAAGGTCACCCCAAAGGTCACCAAAGGTCACCCGAAAGGTCACCAAAGGTCACCAAAGGTCACCAAAAGTCACCCCAAAGGTCACCAAAGGTCACCCAAAAGGTCACCAAAGGTCACCAAAGGTCACCAAAGGTCACCCCAAAGGTCGCCAAAGGTCACCAAAGGTTACCAAAGGTCACCAAAGGTCACCCCAAAGGTCACCAAAGGTCACCAAAGGTCACCCCAAAGGTCACCAAAGGTCAACAAAGGTCACCAAAGGTCACCCCAAAGGTCACTAAAGGTCACCGCAAAGGTCACCAAAGGTCACCAAAGGTCACCAAAGGTCACCAAAGGTCACCCCAAAGGTCACCAAAAGTCATCCCAAAGGTCACCAAAGGTCACCAAAGGTCACCAAAGGTCACCCCAAAGGTCACCAAAGGTCACCAAAGGTCACCAAAGGTCTCCCCAAAGGTCACCAAAGGTCACCCCAAAGGTCACCAAAAGTCATCCCAAAGGTCACCAAAGGTCACCAAAGGTCACCAAAGGTCACCAAAGGTCACCCCAAAGGTCACCAAAAGTCATCCCAAAGGTCACCAAAGGTCACCAAAGGTCACCAAAGGTCACCCCAAAGGTCACCAAAGGTCACCAAAGGTCACCCCAAAGGTCACCAAAGGTCACCCCAAAGGTCACCAAAGGTCACCAAAGGTCACCAAAGGTCTCCCCAAAGGTCACCAAAGGTCACCCCAAAGGTCACCAAAAGTCATCCCAAAGGTCACCAAAGGTCACCAAAGGTCACCAAAGGTCACCAAAGGTCACCCCAAAGGTCACCAAAAGTCATCCCAAAGGTCACCAAAGGTCACCAAAGGTCACCAAAGGTCACCCCAAAGGTCACCAAAGGTCACCAAAGGTCACCCCAAAGGTCACCCCAAAGGTCACCAAAGGTCACCCCAAAGGTCACCAAAGGTCACCCCAAAGGTCACCAAAGGTCACCAAAGGTCACCCCAAAGGTCACCCCAAAGGTCACCCCAAAGGTCACCAAAGGTCACCAAAGGTCACCAAAGGTCACCCCAAAGGTCACCAAAGGTCACCCCAAAGGTCACCAAAGGTCACCAAAGGTCACCCCAAAGGTCACTAAAGGTCACCCCAAAGGTCACCAAAGGTCACCAAAGGTCACCAAAGGTCACCAAAGGTCACCCCAAAGGTCACCAAAGGTCACCCCAAGGGTCACCAAAGGTCACCAAAGGTCACCCCAAAGGTCACCAAAGGTCACCCCAAAGGTCACCAAAGGTCACCCCAAAGGTCACCCCAAAGGTCACCAAAGGTCACCAAAGGTCACCAAAGGTCACCCCAAAGGTCACCAAAGGTCACCCCAAAGGTCACCAAAGGTCACCAAAGGTCACCAAAGGTCACCAAAGGTCACCCCAAAGGTCACCAAAGGTCACCCCAAAGGTCACCAAAGGTCACCAAAGGTCACCCCAAAGGTCACCAAAGGTCACCCGAAAGGTCACCAAAGGTCACCAAAGGTCACCAAAAGTCACCCCAAAGGTCACCAAAGGTCACCCAAAAGGTCACCAAAGGTCACCAAAGGTCACCAAAGGTCACCCCAAAGGTCACCAAAGGTCACCAAAGGTTACCAAAGGTCACCAAAGGTCACCCCAAAGGTCACCAAAGGTCACCAAAGGTCACCCCAAAGGTCACCAAAGGTCAACAAAGGTCACCAAAGGTCACCCCAAAGGTCACTAAAGGTCAACGCAAAGGTCACCAAAGGTCACCAAAGGTCACCAAAGGTCACCAAAGGTCACCCCAAAGGTCACCAAAAGTCATCCCAAAGGTCACCAAACGTCACCAAAGGTCACCAAAGGTCACCCCAAAGGTCACCAAAGGTCACCAAAGGTCACCAAAGGTCTCCCCAAAGGTCACCAAAGGTCACCCCAAAGGTCACCAAAAGTCATCCCAAAGGTCACCAAAGGTCACCAAAGGTCACCAAAGGTCACCAAAGGTCACCCCAAAGGTCACCAAAAGTCATCCCAAAGGTCACCAAAGGTCACCAAAGGTCACCAAAGGTCACCCCAAAGGTCACCAAAGGTCACCAAAGGTCACCCCAAAGGTCACCAAAGGTCACCCCAAAGGTCACCAAAGGTCACCAAAGGTCACCAAAGGTCTCCCCAAAGGTCACCAAAGGTCACCCCAAAGGTCACCAAAAGTCATCCCAAAGGTCACCAAAGGTCACCAAAGGTCACCAAAGGTCACCAAAGGTCACCCCAAAGGTCACCAAAAGTCATCCCAAAGGTCACCAAAGGTCACCAAAGGTCACCCCAAAGGTCACCAAAGGTCACCAAAGGTCACCACAAAGGTCACCAAAGGTCACCCCAAAGGTCACCAAAGGTCACCCCAAAGGTCACCAAAGGTCACCCCAAAGGTCACCAAAGGTCTCCAAAGGTCACCCCAAAGGTCACCCCAAAGGTCACCCCAAAGGTCACCAAAGGTCACCAAAGGTCACCAAAGGTCACCCCAAAGGTCACCAAAGGTCACCCCAAAGGTCACCAAAGGTCACCCCAACGGTCACCCCAAAGGTTACCCCAAAGGTCACCAAAGGTCACCAAAGGTCACCAAAGGTCACCCCAAAGGTCACCAAAGGTCACCCGATAGGTCACCAAAGGTCACCAAAGGTCACCAAAAGTCACCCCAAAGGTCACCAAAGGTCACCCAAAAGGTCACCAAAGGTCACCAAAGGTCACCAAAGGTCACCCCAAAGGTCACCAAAGGTCACCAAAGGTTACCAAAGGTCACCAAAGGTCACCCCAAAGGTCACCAAAGGTCACCAAAGGTCACCCCAAAGGTCACCAAAGGTCAACAAAGGTCACCAAAGGTCACCCCAAAGGTCACTAAAGGTCACCGCAAAGGTCACCAAAGGTCACCAAAGGTCACTAAAGGTCACCAAAGGTCACCCCAAAGGTCACCAAAAGTCATCCCAAAGGTCACCAAAGGTCACCAAAGGTCACCAAAGGTCACCCCAAAGGTCACCAAAGGTCACCAAAGGTCACCAAAGGTCTCCCCAAAGGTCACCAAAAGTCATCCCAAAGGTCACCAAAGGTCACCAAAGGTCACCAAAGGTCACCCCAAAGGTCACCAAAGGTCACCAAAGGTCACCCCAAAGGTCACCAAAGGTCACCCCAAAGGTCACCAAAGGTCACCCCAAAGGTCACCAAAGGTCACCAAAGGTCACCCCAAAGGTCACCCCAAAGGTCACCCCAAAGGTCACCAAAGGTCACCAAAGGTCACCAAAGGTCACCCCAAAGGTCACCAAAGGTCACCCCAAAGGTCACCAAAGGTCACCAAAGGTCACCCCAAGGGTCACTAAAGGTCACCCCAAAGGTCACCAAAGGTCACCAAAGGTCACCAAAGGTCACCAAAGGTCACCCCAAAGGTCACCAAAGGTCACCCCAAGGGTCACCAAAGGTCACCAAAGGTCACCCCAAAGGTCACCAAAGGTCACCCCAAAGGTCACCAAAGGTCACCCCAAAGGTCACCCCAAAGGTCACCAAAGGTCACCAAAGGTCACCAAAGGTCACCCCAAAGGTCACCAAAGGTCACCCCAAAGGTCACCAAAGGTCACCAAAGGTCACCAAAGGTCACCAAAGGTCACCCCAAAGGTCACCAAAGGTCACCCCAAAGGTCACCAAAGGTCACCAAAGGTCACCCCAAAGGTCACCAAAGGTCACCCGAAAGGTCACCAAAGGTCACCAAAGGTCACCAAAAGTCACCCCAAAGGTCACCAAAGGTCACCCAAAAGGTCACCAAAGGTCACCAAAGGTCACCAAAGGTCACCCCAAAGGTCACCAAAGGTCACCAAAGGTTACCAAAGGTCACCAAAGGTCACCCCAAAGGTCACCAAAGGTCACCAAAGGTCACCCCAAAGGTCACCAAAGGTCAACAAAGGTCACCAAAGGTCACCCCAAAGGTCACTAAAGGTCACCGCAAAGGTCACCAAAGGTCACCAAAGGTCACCAAAGGTCACCAAAGGTCACCCCAAAGGTCACCAAAAGTCATCCCAAAGGTCACCAAACGTCACCAAAGGTCACCAAAGGTCACCCCAAAGGTCACCAAAGGTCACCAAAGGTCACCAAAGGTCTCCCCAAAGGTCACCAAAGGTCACCCCAAAGGTCACCAAAAGTCATCCCAAAGGTCACCAAAGGTCACCAAAGGTCACCAAAGGTCACCAAAGGTCACCCCAAAGGTCACCAAAAGTCATCCCAAAGGTCACCAAAGGTCACCAAAGGTCACCAAAGGTCACCCCAAAGGTCACCAAAGGTCACCAAAGGTCACCCCAAAGGTCACCAAAGGTCACCCCAAAGGTCACCAAAGGTCACCAAAGGTCACCAAAGGTCTCCCCAAAGGTCACCAAAGGTCACCCCAAAGGTCACCAAAAGTCATCCCAAAGGTCACCAAAGGTCACCAAAGGTCACCAAAGGTCACCAAAGGTCACCCCAAAAGGTCACCAAAGGTCACCCAAAGGTCACCCCCAAGGTCACCAAAAGTCATCCCAAAGGTCACCAAAGGTCACCAAAGGTCACCAAAGGTCACCCCAAAGGTCACCAAAGGTCACCAAAGGTCACCCCAAAGGTCACCAAAGGTCACCCCAAAGGTCACCAAAGGTCACCCCAAAGGTCACCAAAGGTCACCCCAAAGGTCACCAAAGGTCTCCAAAGGTCACCCCAAAGGTCACCCCAAAGGTCACCCAAAGGTCACCAAAGGTCACCAAAGGTCACCAAAGGTCACCCCAAAGGTCACCAAAGGTCACCCCAAAGGTCACCCCAAAGGTCACCCAAAGGTCACCCCAAAGGTCACCAAAGGTCACCAAAGGTCACCAAAGGTCACCCCAAAGGTCACCAAAGGTCACCCGAAAGGTCACCAAAGGTCACCAAAGGTCACCAAAAGTCACCCCAAAGGTCACCAAAGGTCACCCAAAAGGTCACCAAAGGTCACCAAAGGTCACCCCAAAGGTCACCAAAGGTCACCAAAGGTTACCAAAGGTCACCAAAGGTCACCCCAAGGTCACCAAAGGTCACCAAAGGTCACCCAAAGGTCACCAAAGGTCAACAAAGGTCACCAAAGGTCACCCCAAAGGTCACTAAAGGTCACCGCAAAGGTCACCAAAGGTCACCAAAGGTCACCAAAGGTCACCAAAGGTCACCCCAAAAGGTCACCAAAAGTCATCCCAAAGGTCACCAAAGGTCACCAAAGGTCACCAAAGGTCACCCCAAAGGTCACCAAAGGTCACCAAAGGTCACCAAAGGTCTCCCCAAAGGTCACCAAAGGTCACCCCAAAGGTCACCAAAAGTCATCCCAAAGGTCACCAAAGGTCACCAAAGGTCACCAAAGGTCACCAAAGGATAACCCCAAAGGTCACCAAAAGTCATCCCAAAGGTCACCAAAGGTCACCAAAGGTCACCAAAGGTCACCCCAAAGGTCACCAAAGGTCACCAAAGGTCACCCCAAAGGTCACCAAAGGTCACCCAAAGGTCACCAAAGGTCACCAAAGGTCACCAAAGGTCTCCCCAAAGGTCACCAAAGGTCACCCCAAAGGTCACCAAAAGTCATCCAAAGGTCACCAAAGGTCACCAAAGGTCACCAAAGGTCACCAAAGGTCACCCCAAAGGTCACCAAAAGTCATCCCAAAGGTCACCAAAGGTCACCAAAGGTCACCAAAGGTCACCCCAAAGGTCACCAAAGGTCACCAAAGGTCACCCCAAAGGTCACCAAAGGTCACCCCAAAGGTCACCAAAGGTCACCCCAAAGGTCACCAAAGGTCACCCCAAAGGTCACCAAAGGTCACCAAAGGTCACCCCAAAGGTCACCCCAAAGGTCACCCCCAAAGGTCACCAAAGGTCACCAAAGGTCACCAAAGGTCACCCCAAAGGTCACCAAAGGTCACCCCAAAGGTCACCAAAGGTCACCCCAAAGGTCACCCCAAAGGTCTCCCCAAAGGTCACCAAAGGTCACCAAGGTCACCAAAGGTCACCCAAAGGTCACCAAAGGTCACCCGAAAGGTCACCAAAGGTCACCAAAGGTCACCAAAAGTCACCCCAAAGGTCAACCAAAGGTCACCCAAAAGGTCACCAAAGGTCACCAAAGGTCACCAAAGGTCACCCCAAAGGTCGCCAAAGGTCACCAAAGGTTACCAAAGGTCACCAAAGGTCACCCCAAAGGTCACCAAAGGTCACCAAAGGTCACCCCAAAGGTCACCAAAGGTCAACAAAGGTCACCAAAGGTCACCCAAAGGTCACTAAAGGTCACCGCAAAGGTCACCAAAGGTCACCAAAGGTCACCAAAGGTCACCAATGGTCACCCAAAGGTCAACAAAAGGTCACCAAGGTCCCAAAGGTCACCAAAGGTCACCAAAGGTCACCAAAGGTCACCAAAGGTCACCAAAGGTCACCAAAGGTCACCAAAGGTCACCAAAGGTCACCAAAGGTCACCAAAGGTCACCAAAGGTCACCAAAGGTCACCAAAGGTCACGGCCCAAAGGTCACCAAAAGTCATCCCAAAGGTCACCAAAGGTCACCAAAGGTCACCAAAGGTCACCCCAAAGGTCACCAAAGGTCACCAAAGGTCACCCCAAAGGTCACCAAAAGTCACCCCAAAGGTCACCAAAGGTCACCAAAGGTCCATCCAAAGGTCTCCAAAGGTCACCAAAGGTCACCCAAAGGTCACCCAAAGGTCAGTCCCAAAGGTCACCAAAGGTCACCAAAGGTCACCCCAAAGGTCACCAAAGGTCACCCCAAAGGTCACCAAAAGTCATCCCAAAGGTCACCAAAGGTCACCAAAGGTCACCAAAGGTCACCCCAAAGGTCACCAAAGGTCACCAAAGGTCACCCAAAGGTCACCAAAGGTCACCCCAAAGGTCACCAAAGGTCACCCCAAAGGTCACCAAAGGTCACCCAAAGGTCACCAAGGTCACCAAAGGTCACCCCAAAGGTCACCCCAAAGGTCACCCAAAGGTCACCAAAGGTCACCAAAGGTCACCAAAGGTCACCTCAAAGGTCACCAAAGTCACCCCAAAGGTCACCAAAGGTCACCAAAGGTCACCCCAAAGGTCACTAAAGGTCACCCCAAAGGTCACCAAAGGTCACCAAAGGTCACCAAAGGTCACCAAAGGTCACCCCAAAGGTCACCAAAGGTCACCCCAAGGGTCACCAAAGGTCACCAAAGGTCACCCCAAAGGTCACCAAAGGTCACCCCCAAAGGTCACCAAAGGTCACCCCAAAGGTCACCCCAAAGGTCACCAAAGGTCACCAAAGGTCACCAAAGGTCACCCCAAAGGTCACCAAAGGTCACCCCAAAGGTCACCAAAGGTCACCAAAGGTCACCAAAGGTCACCAAAGGTCACCCCAAAGGTCACCAAAGGTCACCCCAAAGGTCACCAAAGGTCACCAAAGGTCACCCCAAAGGTCACCAAAGGTCACCCGAAAGGTCACCAAAGGTCACCAAAGGTCACCAAAAGTCACCCCAAAGGTCACCAAAGGTCACCCAAAAGGTCACCAAAGGTCACCAAAGGTCACCAAAGGTCACCCCCAAGGGTCACCAAAGGTCACCAAAGGTTACCAAAGGTCACCAAAGGTCACCCCAAAGGTCACCAAAGGTCACCAAAGGTCACCCCAAAGGTCACCAAAGGTCAACAAAGGTCACCAAAAGGTCACCCCAAAGGTCACTAAAGGTCAACGCAAAGGTCACCAAAAGGTCACCAAAGGTCACCAAAGGTCACCAAAGGTCACCCCAAAGGTCACCAAAAGTCATCCCAAAGTCACCAAACGTCACCAAAGGTCACCAAAGGTCACCCCAAAGGTCACCAAAGGTCACCAAAGGTCACCAAAGGTCTCCCCAAAGGTCACCAAAGGTCACCCCAAAGGTCACCAAAAGTCATCCCAAAGGTCACCAAAGGTCACCAAAGGTCACCAAAGGTCACCAAAGGTCACCCCAAAGGTCACCAAAAGTCATCCCAAAGGTCACCAAAGGTCACCAAAGGTCACCAAAGGTCACCCCAAAGGTCACCAAAAGGTCACCAAAGGTCACCCCAAAGGTCACCAAAGGTCACCCCAAAGGTCACCAAAGGTCACCAAAGGTCACCAAAGGTCTCCCCAAAGGTCACCAAAGGTCACCCCAAAGGTCACCAAAAGTCATCCCAAAGGTCACCAAAGGTCACCAAAGGTCACCAAAGGTCACCAAAGGTCACCCCAAAGGTCACCAAAAGTCATCCCAAAGGTCACCAAAGGTCACCAAAGGTCACCCCAAAGGTCACCAAAGGTCACCAAAGGTCACCACAAAGGTCACCAAAGGTCACCCCCAAAGGTCACCAAAGGTCACCCCAAAGGTCACCAAAGGTCACCCCAAAGGTCACCAAAGGTCTCCAAAGGTCACCCCAAAGGTCACCCCAAAGGTCACCCCAAAGGTCACCAAAGGTCACCAAAGGTCACCAAAGGTCACCCCAAAGGTCACCAAAGGTCACCCCAAAGGTCACCAAAGGTCACCCCAAAGGTCACCCCAAAGGTTACCCCAAAGGTCACCAAAGGTCACCAAAGGTCACCAAAGGTCACCCCAAAGGTCACCAAAGGTCACCCGAAAGGTCACCAAAGGTCACCAAAGGTCACCAAAAGTCACCCCAAAGGTCACCAAAGGTCACCCAAAAGGTCACCAAAGGTCACCAAAGGTCACCAAAGGTCACCCCAAAGGTCACCAAAGGTCACCAAAGGTTACCAAAGGTCACCAAAGGTCACCCCAAAGGTCACCAAAGGTCACCAAAGGTCACCCCAAAGGTCACCAAAGGTCAACAAAGGTCACCAAAGGTCACCCCAAAGGTCACTAAAGGTCACCGCAAAGGTCACCAAAGGTCACCAAAGGTCACCAAAGGTCACCAAAGGTCACCCCAAAGGTCACCAAAAGTCATCCCAAAGGGTCACCAAAGGTCACCAAAGGTCACCAAAGGTCACCCCAAAGGTCACCAAAGGTCACCAAAGGTCACCAAAGGTCTCCCCAAAGGTCACCAAAGGTCACCCCAAAGGTCACCAAAAGTCATCCCAAAGGTCACCAAAGGTCACCAAAGGTCACCAAAGGTCACCAAAGGTCACCCCAAAGGTCACCAAAAGTCATCCCAAAGGTCACCAAAGGTCACCAAAGGTCACCAAAGGTCACCCCAAAGGTCACCAAAGGTCACCAAAGGTCACCCCAAGGTCACCAAAGGTCACCCCAAAGGTCACCAAAGGTCACCAAAGGTCACCAAAGGTCTCCCCAAAGGTCACCAAAGGTCACCCCAAAGGTCACCAAAAGTCATCCCAAAGGTCACCAAAGGTCACCAAAGGTCACCAAAGGTCACCAAAGGTCACCAAAGGTCACCAAAGGTCACCCAAAGGTCACCAAAAGTCATCCCAAAGGTCACCAAAGGTCACCAAAGGTCACCAAAGGTCACCCCAAAGGTCACCAAAGGTCACCAAAGGTCACCCCAAAGGTCACCAAAGGTCACCCAAAGGTCACCAAAGGTCACCCCAAAGGTCACCAAAGGTCACCAAAGGTCACCAAAGGTCACCCCAAAGGTCACCCCAAAGGTCACCCCAAATGTCACCAAAGGTCACCAAAGGTCACCAAAGGTCACCCCAAAGGTCACCAAAGGTCACCCCAAAGGTCACCAAAGGTCACCAAAGGTCACCCCAAAGGTCACTAAAGGTCACCCCAAAGGTCACCAAAGGTCACCAAAGGTCACCAAAGGTCACCAAAGGTCACCCCAAAGGTCACCAAAGGTCACCCCAAGGGTCACCAAAGGTCACCAAAGGTCACCCCAAAGGTCACCAAAGGTCACCCAAAGGTCACCAAAGGTCACCCCAAAGGTCACCCCAAAGGTCACCAAAGGTCACCAAAGGTCACCAAAGGTCACCCCAAAGGTCACCAAAGATCACCCCAAAGGTCACCAAAGGTCACCAAAGGTCACCAAAGGTCACCAAAGGTCACCCCAAAGGTCACCAAAGGTCACCCCAAAGGTCACCAAAGGTCACCAAAGGTCACCCCAAAGGTCACCAAAGGTCACCCCCAAAGGTCACCAAAGGTCACCAAAGGTCACCAAAGGTCACCAAAAGGTCACCCCAAAGGTAACCAAAGGTCACCAAAGGTCTCCCCAAAGGTCACCAAAGGTCACCCCAAAGGTCACCAAAGGTCACCAAAGGTCACCAAAGGTCACCAAAGGTCACCCCAAAGGTCACCAAAGGTCACCCCAAAGGTCACCAAAGGTCACCAAAGGTCACCCCAAAGGTCACCAAAGGTCACCAAAGGTCACCAAAGATCACCCCAAAGGTCACCAAAGGTCACCCCAAAGGTCACCAAAGGTCACCCCAAAGGTCACCAAAGGTCACCAAAGGTCACCAAAGGTCACCAAAGATCACCCCAAAGGTAACCAAAGGTCACCCCAAAGGTCACCAAAGGTCACCAAAGGTCACCAAAGGTCACCCCAAAGGTCACCAAAGGTCACCCCAAAGGTCACCAAAGGTCACCAAAGGTCACCCCAAAGGTCACCAAAGGTCACCAAAGGTCACCCCAAAGGTCACCAAAGGTCACCCCAAAGGTCACCAAAGGTCACCCCAAAGGTCACCAAAGGTCACCAAAGGTCACAAAGGTCACCCCAAAGGTCACCAAAGGTCACCAAAGGTCACCAAAGGTCACCAAAAATCACCCCAAAGGTCACTAAAGGTCACCCCAAAGGTCACCAAAGGTCACCAAAAATCACCAAAGGTCACCAAAGGTCACCCCAAAGGTCACCAAAGGTCACCAAAGGTCACCAAAGGTCACCCCAAAGGTCACCAAAGGTTACCCCAAAGGTCACCAAAGGTCACCAAAGGTCACCCCAAAGGTCACCAAAGGTCACCCCAAAGGTCACCAAAGGTCACCAAAGGTCACCAAAGGTCACCCCAAAGGTCACCAAAGGTCACCCCAAAGGTCACCCCAAAGGTCACCCCAAAGGACACCAAAGGTCACCAAAGGTCAATAAAGGTCACCCCAAACGTCACCAAAGGTCACCCCAAAGGTCACCAAAGGTCACCAAAGGTCACCCCAAAGGTCACCAAAAGTCACCCCAAAGGTCACCAAAGGTCACCAAAGGTCACCAAAGGTCACCCCAAAGGTCACCAAAGCTCACCAAAGGTCACCAAAGGTCACCAAAGGTCACCCCAAAGGTCACCAAAGGTCACCCAAAGGTCACCAAAGGTCACCAAAGGTCACCAAAAGGTCACCAAAGGTCACCCCAAAGGTCACTAAAGGTCACCCCAAAGGTCACCAAAGGTCACCAAAGGTCACCAAAGGTCACCAAAGGTCACCGCAAAGGTCACCAAAGGTCATCCCAAAGGTCACCAAAGGTTACCAAAGGTCACCCCAAAGGTCACCAAAGGTCACCCCAAAGGGTCACCAAAGGTCACCAAAGGTCACCAAAGGTCACCCCAAAGGTCACCAAAGGTCACCAAAGGTCACCAAAGGTCACCAAAGGTCACCCAAAGGTCACCAAAGGTCACCCCAAGGTCACCAAAGGTCACCAAAGGTCACCAAAGGTCACCAAAGGTCACCAAAGGTCACCCAAAGGTCACCAAAGGTCACCCAAAGGTCACCCCAAAGGTCACCAAAGTTACCAAAGGTCACCAAGGTCACCCCAAAGGTCACCAAAGGTCACCAAAGGTCACCCCAAAGGTCACCAAAGGTCACCAAAGGTTACCAAGGTCACCCCAAAGGTCACTATAGGTCACCAAAGATCACCAAAGGTAACCAAAGGTCACCCCAAAGGTCACCAAAGGTCACCCCAAAGGTCACAAAGGTCACCCAAAGGTCACCAAAGGTCACCCCAAAGGTCACCAAAGGTCACCAAAGGTCACCCCAAAGGTCACCAAAGGTCACCCCAAAGGTCACCAAAGGTCACCAAAGGTCACCAAAGGTCACCCCAAAGGTCACCAAAAGTCACCAAAGGTCACCAAAGGTCACCAAAGGTCACCCAAAGGTCACCAAAGGTCACCCCAAAGGTCACCAAAGGTCACCAAAGGTCACCCCAAAAGGTCACCAAAGGTCACCCCAAAGGTCACCAAAGGTCACCAAAGGTCACCAAAGGTCACCCCAAAGGTCACCAAAGGTCACCAAAGGTCACCAAAGGTCACCAAAGGTCACCCCAAGGTCACTAAAGGTCACCCCAAAGTCACCAAAGGTCACCAAAGGTCACCAAAGGTCACCAAAGGTCACCCCAAAGGTCAAAAAAAGGTCACCCCAAAGGTCACCAAAGGTCACCAAAGGTCACCAAGGTCACCCCAAAGGTCACCAAAGGTCACCCCAAAGGTCACCAAAGGTCACCAAAGGTCACCAAAGGTCACCCCAAAGGTCACCAAAGGTCACCCCAAAGGTCACCAAAGGTCACCCCAAAGGTCACCAAAGGTCACCAAAGGTCACCAAAGGTCACCCCAAAGGTCACCAAAGGTCACCCCAAAGGTCACCAAAGGTCACCCCAAAGGTCACCAAAGGTCACCAAAGGTCACCCAAAGGTCACCAAAGGTCACCCCCAAAGGTCGCCAAAGGTCACCCCAAAGGTCACCCCAAAGGTCACCAAAGGTCACCAAAGGTCACCAAAGGTCACCCCAAAGGTCACCAAAGGTCACCCCAGAGGTCACCAAAGGTCACCAAAGGTCACCAAAGGTCACCCCAAAGGTCACCAAAGGTCACCCCAAAGGTCACCAAAGGTCACCAAAGGTCACCCCAAAGGTCACCAAAGGTCACCAAAGGTCACCAAAGGTCACCAAAGGTCACCCCAAAGGTCACCAAAGGGTCACCCCAAAGGTCACCAAAGGTCAACAAAGGTCACCAAAGGTCACCAAAGGTCACCCCAAAGGTTACCAAAGGTCACCACCCAAAGGTCACCAAAGGTCACCAAAGGTCACCAAAGGTCACCCCAAAGGTCACCAAAGGTCACCAAAGGTCACCCCAAGGTCACCAAAGGTCACCCTAAAGGTCACCAAAGGTCACCAAAGGTCACCAAAGGTCACCAAAAAGGTCACCAAAGGTCACCAAAGGTCACCCCAAAGGTCACTAAGGTCACCCCAAAGGTCACCAAAGGTCACCAAACGTCACCAAAGGTCACCAAAGGTCACCCCAAAGGTCACCAAAGGTCACCCCAAAGGTCACCAAAGGTCACCAAAGGTCACCCCAAGGTCACCAAAGGTCACCCCAAAGGTCACCAAAGGTCACCCCAAAGGTCACCCCAAAGGTCACCCCAAAGGTCACCAAAGGTCACCAAAGGTCACCAAAGGTCACCCCAAAGGTCACCAAAAGGTCACCCCAAAGGTCACCAAAGGTCACCAAAGGTCACCAAAAGTCACCCCAAAGGTCACCAAAGGTCACCCCAAAGGTCACCAAAGGTCACCAAAGGTCACCCCAATGGTCACCAAAGGTCACCAAAGGTTACCAAAGGTCACCAAAGGTCACCCCAAAGGTCACCAAAGGTCACCAAAGGTCACCCCAAAGGTCACCAAAGGTCATCAAGGTCACCAAAGGTCACCCCAAAGGTCACCAAAGGTCAACAAAGGTCACCAAAGGTCACCCAAAGGTCACCAAAGGTCACCCCAAAGGTCACCAAAGGTCACCAAAGGTCACCAAAGGTCACCAAAGGTCACCCCAAAGGTCACCAAAGGTCACCCCAAAGGTCACCAAAGGTCACCAAAGGTCACCAAAGGTCACCAAGGTCACCAAAGGTCACCCCAAAGGTCACTAAAGATCACCCCAAAGGTCACCAAAGGTCACCACAAGGTCACACCAAAGGTCACCAAAGGTCACCCCAAAGGTCACCAAAGGTCATCCCAAAGGGCACCAAAGGTTACCAAAGGTCACCCCAAAGGTCACCAAGGTCACCCCAAAGGTCACCAAAGGTCACCAAGGTCACCAAAGGTCACCCCAAAGGTCACCAAAGGTCACCAAAGGTCACCAAAGGTCACCAAAGGTCACCAAAGGTCACCCCAAAGGTCACCAAAGGTCACCCCAAAGGTCACCCCAAAGGTCACCAAAGGTTACCAAAGGTCACCAAAGGTCACCCCAAAGGTCACCAAAGGTCACCAAAGGTCACCCCAAAGGTCACCAAAGGTCACCAAAGGTTACCAAAGGTCACCCCAAAGGTCACTAAAGGTCACCAAAGGTCACCAAAGGTAACCAAAGGTCACCCCAAAGGTCACCAAAGGTCACCCCAAAGGTCACCAAAGGTCACCCAAAGGTCACCCCAAAGGTCACCAAAGGTCACCCCAAAGGTCACCAAAGGGGCACCAAAGGTCACCCCAAAGGTCACCAAAGGTAACCCCAAAGGTCACCAAAGGTCACCAAAGGTCACCAAAGGTCACCCCAAAGGTCACCAAAAGTCACCAAAGTCACCAAAGGTCACCAAAGGTCACCCCAAAGGTCACCAAAGGTCACCCCAAAGGTCACCAAAGGTCACCAAAGGTCACCAAAGGTCACTAAAGGTCACCCCAAAGGTCACAAAGGTCACCCCAAAGGTCACCAAAGGTCACCAAAGGTCACCAAAGGTCACCCCAAAGGTCACCAAAGGTCACCAAAGGTCACCAAAGGTCACCAAAGGTCACCCCAAAGGTCACTAAAGGTCACCCCAAAGTTCACCAAAGGTCACCAAAGGTCACCAAAGGTCACCCCAAAGGTCACCAAAGGTCACCCCAAAGGTCACCAGAGGTCACCAAAGGTCACCAAAGGTCACCCCAAAGGTCACCAAAGGTCACCCCAAAGGTCACAAAGGTCACCAAAGGTCACCCCAAAGGTCACCAAAGGTCACCCCAAAGGTCACCAAAGGTCACCAAAGGTCACCAAAGGTCACCAAAGGTCACCCCAAAGGTCACCAAAGGTCACCCCAAAGGTCACCAAAGGTCACCAAAGGTCACCCCAAAGGTCACCAAAGGTCACCCCAAAGGTCGCCAAAGGTCACCCCAAAGGTCACCCCAAAGGTCACCAAAGGTCACCAAAGGTCACCAAAGGTCACCCCCAAAGGTCACCAAAGGTCACCCCAAAGGTCACCAAAGGTCACCAAAGGTCACCAAAGGTCACCCCAAAGGTCACCAAAGGTCACCCCAAAGGTCACCAAAGGTCACCAAAGGTCACCCCAAAGGTCACCAAATGTCACCAAAGGTCACCAAAGGTCACCAAGGTCACCCCAAAGGTCACCAAAGGTCACCCCAAAGGTCACCAAAGGTCAACAAAGGTCACCAAAGGTCACCAAAGGTCACCCAAAGGTTACCAAAGGTCACCCCAAAGGTCACCAAAGGTCACCAAAGGTCACCAAGGTCACCCCAAAGGTCACCAAAGGTCACCAAAGGTCACCCCAAAGGTCACCAAAGGTCACCCTAAAGGTCACCCAAGGTCACCAAAGGTCACCAAAGGTCACCAAAAAGGTCACCAAGGTCACCAAAGGTCACCAAAGGTCACCAAAGGTCACCCCAAAGGTCACATAAAGGTCACCCCAAAGGTCACCAAAGGTCACCAAAGTCACCAAGGTCACCCCAAAGGTCACCAAAGGTCACCCCAAAGGTCACCAAAGGTCACCCAAAGGTCACCCCAAAGGTCACCAAAGGTCACCCCAAAGGTCACCAAAGGTCACCCCAAAGGTCACCCCAAAGGTCACCCCAAAGGTCACCAAGGTCACCAAAGGTCACCAAAGGTCACCCCAAAGGTCACCAAAGGTCACCCCAAAGGTCACCAAAGGTCACCAAAGGTCACCAAAGTCACCCCAAAGGTCACCAAAGGTCACCCCAAAGGTCACCAAAGGTCACCAAAGGTCACCAAAGGTCACCCCAAAGGTCACCAAAGGTCACCAAAGGTTACCAAAGGTCACCAAAGGTCACCCCAAAGGTCACCAAAGGTCACCAAAGGTCACCCCAAAGGTCACCAAAGGTCAACAAAGGTCACCAATAGGTCACCCCAAAGGT
>CALNHX010004561.1:0-30000 GCA_940337035.1 Agriotes lineatus
TAGATTTTGAAAGTACGTTCGACAGAGAAGACCGAGACAAATTACAGAAAATTATGTTTAACAGAGGATACCCATAACATCGTATCAGAATAGTACAAAGCATATATGCAAATACCAAATTTATAATACACATAAACACTGGTACATCAAACAGCATAAATTAAGGAGTAAGACAGGAATGTCCATTGTCTCCCACATTGTTTAATATATTATAGTAAAATATATTTTAATAAACTTCCTGTATTATTTGTTAATGAAATAAAAATCATGATTTTCTTTTATTTACCAATTGGTTTCATTAAACACTTATCCATGCCCTTTACTCGTATGAAACTATGAATTTTGTTTAACTTAAATTCACCACCTTGGACAATTAAAAAACATAAATTACTATTTCAAATTAAATCTTCCTCTCTCTAAGGGTTTCACAATTAAAACAACTGTATCGTGCAGTTCTTCCCGGTTAATTAAGTAAATTTATACTTGACAATAGAATACTAGCTCAATAAACAATTCACAATTTTTTTCATTTACCTTGTTGCGTAACTGTAGTCGAACGAACAAACGTCGTTACTTACGTGTGACGACAATCTTATGCGCAGCTTGCTGCAATTTGTCAACAACCACCTACTTGTTGTCTGTATCTGCTTTGTCCTGTTGAATCTGATAAATATTTTAAATTCAGCGTTTCGCGGGTGAGTGCTACGGAAGTGCGCCGCTAGCGGACGCGGGGTTGACGAGCGGATGTGCGGGGAAAAAACAGTCAGTCTATCGCCGAACGTGAACAAACCTCCTTGTTTTGAGCGGGTGGAGACCGTTGTGGTGTTTATTAAGTTGTTACAAATAAGGACACAGTACAGTTAAGAACTTAGCTATCTAATATCGATGTGTTAGATGTGCCCGCTTATTTTTTATAATTTTTCGTAATAAAGAATATTGTCTTAAAGTGGTGAGAAAATATATCTTTAACATAGTTCAGAAGTGGGATGCTTCCGTGCCTGCGTGATTTCCGGGGGAAATAGAGCAGAGGGACGTGTCCACAAGTGCCCAAGGCGAGCGAAAAAGCGAGAAAAACGGAATATTCAAGAGCTGTGGTAACGTGTCAACATGGCCGATGACGGATGGAGCGCCAGCCTGTAATTTGACCGTTAGGGGCGTGAACATCTTGTCCATCGAGAAAGAAAGAAAGTGACGTAGCGACACGTCGACGAGAAGAGGAAAAGCGAACGTGATTGGAACATTTTAGGGAAGCGAACGAAGATTCTCGAGAGGATGACCGAGTTGACCGACGAGTTCGAGAGGTTCCAGGCGCTTTTGCAACTGCGCTGTGAACGCGAGGGACAAAGTGGGAGAGTGAGAGGTAGTGACAGCGAGAGCGACGACCTCATCATGTTGGGGGAGCAGGTGGGAAATTTGGATCGGGCGGGAAGTTCAAGCTTTAACACGCCGGAGGTGAACGCGAACGAGGATAATAATCGAGTGAATACTGACAGTGATGTAATCAGAATGATGCAGATTATGACAGCAGAGAACAGGCGAAGAGACGCTTTGTTTGAAAGACTTATCACACAAGTGACAGCCGGACAAACGAGTAGTGCCGGGAGTGCGGTTACGGGAAATCAAATGGCATATCACATAATGCCTGATTTAACGAGGACAATCAGTACATTTAATGGAGAAAGTAAAAGTGTAGCAAAAAGGTGGATAGCTAACATAAGAAGTATGCAGCTATTGCACCGGTGGCCGGATGCTTTCACTTTGGAAACAGCTCGTACACATTTGGTTGGAGGTGCAAAACATTGCATGAAAATAACTGGGAGAAGTTAAAAACATTCGATGAATTCGCGGAGAAATTTGAAGAAATGTTCAGTGGAGAGTTGTCGCAAGTAGTAGTAGTAGTTGTGGGGAGACCGAAGTCTAGCAAGTAGGCCACCATAGGCCCTTTTTGCCAACCCCATGCCATCCCCTCAACACCTTCATTATCGTCCTCTTCGATGAGCTCTTCTCCCTGCTTAAACCTTCCTGATTTTCTAATGAAGATCATAATTTCGGCCCAGGATAGGGAGTTCAACTCTTCCATTTGAAGCGTAGGTGCCCCAAAGGTTCTATACCTCAGTCGCTGGTACGCTTCGCATTCTCCCAAGTAGTGAAAGGACGTTTCCTCGTCCTCCCACATCTCGGGCAAATGGGATCTTCCTCTACCCCTATCAGTGTTAGGTGTCTCTTTAGTTTACAGTGGTCTGTCAAGATCCCTATCAAAAGATTTGTGGTTCTTCGGCTCCTTCCCATTAGCCAGACCGATTTCTTTGAATCAAATCCCGCTATGTGGTACTTTGCCTGACGACAGCCCCTGCATCCTTTCCACTTTTCCTCGCTGGTCTTGTAGGCCCACCCGGTTAGGGCTGCTGAGACCTGCTGCCTCGTTATACCCAGAAGGGGTTCCGGTCCAAAACAGGTTTCCCCGGCTCCAAGTTTGGCTAGTTCGTCCGCCTTCTCGTTGCCTTGGACCCCTGTGTGTCCCGGACCCAGATGAGCTCGACTTCCTTTTCCCCTGCCAATTCGGCTAAAGCATCTCCACATTCCTGGACAAGAGCTGATCTTGTCCTGGCCGAGAAGATTGCTTTTAGTGCGGCTTGGCTATCAGAGCAAATATAAATTTTTTGCTCTGGGGATATCCTGACCTCGTTCCTTGTTGCCACCGATAGGATGGCATAAACTTCTGCTTGGAATACCGTGGTGAATCTTCCTAAAGCATAGCTTTCTTGTACCCCTCGGCCTTCCATATAAATTCCTGCTCCAGAGGATTGCCTTTCTGCCACTCGAGAACCATCCGTGTAGCATATCAGGGCATTCGACTGGAGCTTAACCCTTTTTTGCTCCCACTGTTCCCTTGTTGGGATAGTGAGAGAGAATCTTTTTTCTAACCTTAGCCGGTCCTCTGCTTCGGTTA
Organism: Agriotes lineatus; assembly: GCA_940337035.1. Lineage (NCBI taxonomy): Eukaryota > Metazoa > Arthropoda > Insecta > Coleoptera > Elateridae > Agriotes > Agriotes lineatus. The sequence continues at coordinate 2,951 of CALNHX010004561.1, forward strand.
CCCTGTAGGCTGATAGAGGTATTTCTCTAGCAGCCATGTCGGCAATCCTAGCATGGCCCGTGCGAACTCCCTGGTCATTCCATAGCCCCGTATCCCGCATTCTGAGGTGGGTAGCCATGGCCTCTCTCTTTATCCAAGTGTCGAGGCCCGGGAGTCCCAATATTACCTCAAGTGCGGCTGTTGGGGTTGTCCTCATTGCCCCTGTAATTCCGAGACAGGCTAGTCGTTGGACCTTCGCCAATCTTACGGAAATACTGGGGCGCTCTACACTAGGCCACCAGACCACTGAGCCATACTGAACTCTTGGCCTTACTACCAATGTGTAGAGCCAGTGCAGAATCTTGGGGTTTATCCTCCAGTTCCTGCCTATTGCTCTGCGCAACTGCCATAAGGTCGCTGTCGACTTCTTCACCGTCCTGTCGACATGCGACCTCCAACTTAATTTGCTGTCGAGGATTACCCCCAGGTACTTGACCTCTTGCACTAATGCAAGTGGTCTTCCGTACATAATGGGTATCCTCAAACCCTGAAGATTTCGTCTTTTTGTGAAGAGAATGATCTCAGTCTTTAGTGGGTTTACCGACAGACCTTTCTCTTCACACCATCTTTCAATAATCCTGCAGGCTACCTGCATTCTATCGCAGACGACGTTTAGGAACCTGCCAGTAACAAGTACCAGTCCATCGTCTGCGTATGCTTGTGCATAGAAGCCCTCTTCCGTTAGGCGTCCCAGTAGACCGTCCATTATAAGACACCATAGGTAAGGTGAGAGGCAACTGCCTTGCGGGCAACCTCCCGTCACCCTGGCCCTCACTGAACAGTCCCCTAGGTTTGCCGTCACGGTTCTTTGCTCCAGTGCTGTTCTCACCCAACTGACCAGAACGGGAGGGGTTTCCCTGGCCTGTAAGGCTTGACATATTGTAGCCGTTCTTGCCTTATCAAATGCGCCTTCAATGTCAAAAAGTACTGCAAGGGCCACTTCCTTATAGTGTAGTGCCCTTTCAACCTTGTGCACGACAGCGTGGAGTGCAGTTTCAGTCGATCTTCCACGTCTGTATGCGTGCTGATTCCTGTGGAATGGGTGTGTTGTTATTACCCTTTCCATTAGATGCCTATCAATGATCCTTTCCAAGGTTTTTAGAAGAAAGGATGTAAGACTAATGGGCCTAAATGATTTGGCAGTTGTGTAGTCCTCCCTTCCCGTCTTGGGAATAAAGACCACTCTGGCTGCCTTCCACTGTTCTGGGACCCATCCCATTGCTACGCTGGCCCTATATACCCTTACTATATATGGAAGAAGGATATCCAGGCCTTTCTGAAGCAATGCTGGGAAAATCCCATCTGGCCCCGGCGACTTAAAGGGATCGAACTCCTGTACTGCCCATGTGACTGCACCTTCCGTTATAATTCCCTCAGCGAACTGCCAGTTCTCTATAGAAACTGGTTCCTGTTCTGCTATGGGTGCTAATTGGATGGCGCCGTCTCCTGGAAAGTGGACTTCCAGGAGGTGTTGTAGAGACTCCTCTCTGGATGTTGTCCACATTCCATCGACCTTTTTTAACGCTCCTACTGTTTGACTAGTTTCGCGGCTTAAGATTTTCATCAGTCTAGCAGAGTCTGATACTGAGCTTAACTCTGCACAGTACTTCTGCCAGCTAGATCTTTTGCTGCGCCTTAACTCATTTTTAAACCTATTTCTGGCCATTTTGAAAGTGTCCCATGAGGCTTGTGTCCCTTCTCTGATAGCACTATTAAAGGTTCGCCTGGATTCCTTGCGCAGATCGGCTAGAGTGCCGGTCCACCATGGTACCCTACGAACTCGAGCTTCCCTGAGAGGACAAGCCTCCTCATAAGCGGAGACAATTTTACTTGCCAGTTGCTCTACATCTTTACTTAATTGTTCCTTCGTGCGTATACCTCCCTCTGGTTGGCCTCCTTGGCGGACGAGACTGGAACGATAACTTTCCCAGTCTGTTGCCCTGGGGTTCCGGTAGGGAATTTCCAGAGGCTTATCGGAATTCATTTCCATTCTGATCATACGATGATCAGATGTCACGATATCCGACGTCACTTTCCAGTTTTCAATATTGATTGAAAAACACCTAGATGCCACTGTAATGTCAATTACCTCCTTTCGGATGCTATTGACAAAAGTGGGCTCTATACCTTTGTTCATTATCTCAAGATCCGTGGACGCCAAATATTCTAGTAGGGTTTCGCCCCGAGGGTTAATGTCTGAGCTCCCCCACACCGAATGATGTGCATTGGCGTCACATCCGACAATTACCGGAAGACCTTTATCTCTTGCAAACGATATTAAACGTTCGAATTCCTCCGTAGGTATACGCGCGTTATCCGAGGGAAAATACGCACTTCCTACTACTACCTTATGGTTTCTACCACCTACCTGATGCTCCAGAACCACTGCGGTGAGGTCCTTGGTTCCCAGCTGCGGTAGTGGTACCATGCTGAGATCCCTGGACACCATGATACAGGTCCTGGGTCGATCGTCCACTTCCTTGCCAACCACTACATCGTAGTTGGCCATCCTCAGTCCCCTGACCTTATTCGTTGTCGCAAACGGAGAAGTGGAAGCGAATGACAACGAGGGTGCAGAGCCGGAGTGAAAGCATAAATTTCCTACTTTCACGAAAAAGTCAAATTGTGTAAGGACGTTAAGCTGAGTTTTAAAGAAACCAAAGCGCAAATCTTAGTAGGATTGTGGAACAAGGATTTGTGTAATGTGGCAATAGGAAAAACTCAAGGTAACGAAGTGGAGTTGTTACAGGACTTGCAAGAATGCGAAGAAATCGGTGATGCGAGGAGTGGACGTTTCCGGGCAGAAAAAGTGAAAAGCCACACAAACCCCAAAACAATAGCAGCAGCTTCGTCGGGGTGAAAAGTGAACCTCAGGAAGCAACGAAACCAGCCATACCGGGTGCACAAAAGCATCCTGAAGTGAAGAAGGAGAAGTGGAAGTCTTTCAACTGCGGTGAACCATCGCATTTAGCCAGAGAATGCATTAAACCGAGAAAAGTGGTATGTTTTAATTGTAAAAAACCTGACCACATCAGCAGAGAATGTCCAGAACGTGTGACGCAGAGAAGTAAATCTGTGAATCAAGTGTGGAGAATAGGGACTGAACCGAAGAATTTAGCAGAAAGTGCGGCAACGAAGTTCATACGAAATGTTAAAATAAACGAGCAAGAAGCGATAAAATGCTTCATTGACATTGGTGCTACGGTGAGCACAGTGACTAAGGAAGCCGCGAGAGATTTAAAATTAAAAGTTGAAAAAACTGAAAACAGACTGACAGGATTCGGAAGCAGTGCGGTAATCAGCAAAGGTTTTGCGAAAGCTAGAGTGAATCTAGATAGAATTAACGTAGAAGATGTGAATTTTTACGTGGTTCCGTGTGGGGTACAGAATCTACGTGTATTGCTGGGGCAGAACTTTACCGAACACCCTGAATTAGCATATGTGCGGGTAGACGGTGGACTTCATTTTGGATTGCGTAGTGAGGAACCGTTTGCGCAAATTAATTTGCCAGTTGCCACGCAATCAGTAGATATAACTGCTGCGGAAGATCAAAGTTTGGAACCCAGGAGCATAAACTTCGTGAGTGTGGACATAAATGGAGGCAAATTCGCGGTGCCAGTAGCAAACGAAAGCGACGATGCAAACTTCGTAGTGAAAGGCGAAAAGGTAGACAAAATTCGGGAATTCGGTGTGAACATTGATTCGAAGAATATTTGTGGACAAGAAATGAGCGTGATTAAAATTGAATTATGCAGAGAAACGATTACAAGTGAACAATTAAACGTGAGTGAAGAAATATCGGAGCGAGATTTGCGGAACCTAACAAGCTTGGTGAACGAATTTCGGGGGTGTTTCGCGCAAAACTTAAGCGAACTAGGTTGTACTCAGTTAATAGAAATGAACATAATTGACTATAATGTGCCGGTGCGTACGAGAGCTTATCGGGTGACTGCACACGAGCGAGAAACCATCGCAAAAATCGTGCGCGAGTGGAAGGCAAATGGTATTGCGACAGATACCACTTCGCCATACGCGTCACCGGTGTTATTAGTGGCCAAAAGTTCACACGAGCCAAGACTAGTGGTAGATTTTCGAAAGTTGAACCAACAGACAGTGAAAGAACACTATCCATTGCCGAACATGGATGATCAATTTGAACATTTAGCAGGGTGTACAATGTTCACTACCTTGGATTTAGCACACGCGTTTTTTCAGTTACCGTTAGCGAAAGGGTCTAGTTGTAAAACAGCTTTTGTTACGCCAGATGAAACGGGGGAATTCACGCGAATGTGTTTCGGATTGTGCAATAGTCCATCGAACTTTGCTAGGCTAATGACGAGAGTACTAGGGCCTTTAAGGAACAAGGTCGCGATGGCGTTTTTAGATGACGTGCTGATACCAGCAAAAAACTGGGACGATATGTTGGAGCGGTTACGACAAGTGTTCGAGGCCTTCCGTGCCGCGAATCTTACGATGAAGCTACGCAAATGTCATTTTGGTGCTTCAAGCGTGGACTTTTTAGGATTCAAATTATCCGCGGAGGGAATTTCCCCAGATGCAGCGAAAGTGAAGGTCATAGAGAATTTTCCGCGACCGGGAAATGTTCGCGAAGTGAAACGATGGCTGGGATTAACAGGTTTTTTTAGACGCTTCGTGAAAGGATATGCGGTGAAAGCGATTTAACGCGGAAAGACAATGTGTTTACATGGACAGACAAACAGCAGGTGGCGTTTGACGAGTTGAAGGACGCTTTGACGTCAGCGCCGGTCTTGCAGCTGTATAATCCGAGTTCGAATACAGAACTGCATACGGACGCGAGTGCAGTTGGTTTAGCGGGGATGATGTTACAACGAGGGGCAGACGGGAAAATGCATTTGGTATACGCGGTCGAGATACCACAGTAGCAGGCTCGAACTGATGGCGGTCGTTTGGTGTATGGATAGATTGCGGCCATTATTGCTGCATATGCATTTCACGGTGGTAACCGATTGTCAAGCGTTGGTGTACTTAAATATGCAAAAAACTACAAACGCACAAATTGCTAGGTGGAGCCATTTACTTCAGGAATTTGACTTTGAGATTAAATTTAGGAAAGGCGAGAAGATGCAGCACGTGGATGCATTGAGTAGATCTCCAGTAGAAGCAGGCACGGACACGATGGAAGAAATCTACGAACAACGTCTGGAGGTTTACAATATAATGCCAGAAGAGGAGTGGGTTTTGTTAATCCAGAGCAGCGATCATAAGTTACAAGAAATAATAAGAGTGCTCAAGTTACCGATCAGTGAGCGCGACAAAGACGAAAAACAGGTTGTTCAAAAGTACAAGTTACGTAACGGACGATTAGTGCGCGAAGTTACTGTAAACGGGAAAATCCGAGAACTTTTTGTAATTCCGACTAGCATGCGGAAAAGTACGGTAATTAAATTCCATGATATGGCGGGTCATTTTAGTGTGGAGCGAACAGTGGATTTAATATTAAGAAATTATTGGTTCGCTGGACTGAGGCATTACGTCAGACAGCACATTCGTTCGTGCGTAGAATGCTTGTTGGTAAAAATAGCTGGAGGTAAGCAAGTGGGAGAGTTGCACCCGATACCTTCTCCGAAGAGGCCGATGGGAAGAGTCCATTTGGACCATCTAGGCCCCTTTTTGAAAAGTGCGCGAGGGAACGCCCACGTTTTGGTGGTAATTGATGCTCTCACACGTTTTATTAGACTTTATGCGGTGCCGAACACAAAAACGAGCAGTACATTGAAGGGTTTGCGCGATTTTGTGAACGATTTTGGTCTACCAGCGATGATTGTGACGGATCGCGGGACCAGCTTCACAGCTGACGGGTTCGAACAGTATTGCGCGAGTAATGGGATACGTCACGTGCTAAATAGCACAAGACATCCTCGAGCGAACGGAGTCTGCGAGCGGGTGAATAGGACCATTACGACGGCGATTTTAACGAAAATGAAAACGGAGCGAATGTGGGACAGTTGTTTAAAAGAAGTACAACGTGGCGCGAATAGTGTGGTAAATAAAATTACAGGGAAAACGCCATTCGAAGCATTGTATGGGTTCCGAGCTAACTTTCACGATGGTTCTTTACGGGAATTCGCGGGAAACAATGACGATTACGTATTACCAGCGAAGTTACAGGACGAAGTGCGCGAAAAGGTTACCAACGAGCAGATAAAATATAAGGAGCGGTTTGACCGTAAACGGTATAAACACGAAGGATTTAACGTCGGGGGACATTGTTTACGTGCGTTCTCCGGGGGAACCTGTAAAAACACAAAGAAAATATAAGGGTCCATACACAGTGACCGGAGATTTAGGGAATGACACTTATAGGATTAATACAGTGGTAGATGTTGCAAACAGGAACTTCACGACCCAAGTGCACGTGTCAAGGTTAAAGGTGTACAAAAATCCAGTGGAGAACGAAAGCGGAGAGGAGGAATCTACGAGCGAACTAGAGGAACCTATCCGGATTAGTGGAGGCAAGAAACGGGACAACGTCGCATGCGGGGAGGACGAGAACGAGGTCAAGGTCGCCGCTTCAAGGCAAGCAACGCGAGATTCCGAAGTGGGTCAAACAACATCAGGTGCTGTAACGATGCAGCGAGACCGGTTAACCTTCGAACGAAGCGAGAGGTGGGGAGGCCATTGCGGTTCAAGGATTACGTGTTGGAGGGAGGCGGAGAGCAACGAGGACATCCGAGCGTTTCCCAAGCAACGAACCAGGAGGTCGTAAAATCAGGAATGGCCGAATGATAAATATTTTAAATTCAGCGTTTCGCGGGTGAGTGCTACGGAAGTGCGCCGCTAGGGGACGCGGGGTTGACGAGCGGATGTGCAGGAAAAAAACAGTCAGTCTTATCGCCGAACGTGAACAAAACAAGGAGGTTTTGAGCGGGTGGAGACCGTTGTGGTGTTTATTAAGTTGTTACAAATAAGGACACAGGACAGTTAAGAACTTAGCTATCTAATATCGATGTGTTAGATGTGCCCCCTTATTTTTTATAATTTTTCGTAATAAAGAATATTGTCTTAAAGTGGTGAGAAAATATATCTTTAACAAATCCAAGCTTGAACTTATCTCTGCAGACTTTTGGGAAAACAGGACAACCCCAAATTTCTATTGAACTGCGAACAAAATTACACGTACCGTAGGTGAGTGTCTATCAACTTAATTCACTCCCGCATTGCTTTTTCAATTTATTTATGTTTCTTTCTAGCTCAACGTTGGATCGAATTTGATTAATTGGGTCCAACAAACACTACACGACTGCTTTATACTTCTACCAAACCATTTCAATAAAATGAGGCAGGTAGATATTAACTTTTATTATTTAAGACACATGAAAACAATGGTTAAATAATTAATTGAGAGACTTGACGAACATAGCTTTGTTTAGCAAGATAAAATAAGAATCTCCCTTATTTTTGCAAATGCGCTCGAATTTATAGGATTATTAAAACAATTGAATGGTTGCCATATTACTTCAACAAACTCTTCTCCTCTCGTCTGTGATTGGTTGACACAAGACAACCCTGCTCGAAATATTAATGTTCTTTACTTGCTATTTAATTTTATGAAATTGTTAATTTTTAAATATCTTTTTACAATTCACTTATTTCTACAATTAAAGGCTGAATCTAGCTTTGGATCAAAATTTGCTTTGATTTGACACTAAACAAGCCTTGGACACCTCAAATAGCACTTATTTAACTAAATCTCAAATCTATTTTTTACATAATTCTAAAATAAGTCTTATATAACTAACACAACACTTATTCTCTAATTATTACTAAAATTCTGTAGAAATACCTACACATAAATTTAGATACTTAAAAACATTAATTACCAAAATGTTTGACACATCAATCAAAACTAATAAATTCTATTTATTGCTAGCTTTGGGGTCCTAATAACCACAAATATAGTTTCTGCATCCCCTTTTACATCTTATTGTGTGTTGAGCACATCAATTTGCAAAAAAAAGAGTGCAATGTTGAATTGTAACAATTTTTACCAAGGTCGGACAGCTATAAAACCAAGTTTACATAAACGCACGTCGTTTATTGACGAAACGAAAAATAATAATTAGTCCAGTTCTAATATCATAAGCGTAGTTGTGCGCCACCGTGTTAGTTTTTTCATTTCAAACACTATCCGCACTGTGATGTCACATTATAACCACACTTATGTTCGGTCAGTCAAATTTGATCTTTGTTGTGTTTTTAAAAGCTAGTACAGCGTTTAAATACCGTCATAGTTGATTACTGGCTATTCACAACTGTTACAAAAGTCCACTTCAAATTGGTAACCTTAAGAGAAAAAGCTTTCCGATTCTATTCATTTCCAAGCTCGGAAGGTGGAAAACTTAACGTTTGCCTCACTTGGTTCCGCCAATTTTTACCCTTTGTGGTTTATAAATTGTGATAATTAAAAGTCTTTCAAGTCATGTCAAGTGCTAGTTTACGTGCAATTCTAGTGGAAATTCTTAAATTGGCCAATATTGTTGATTGTAATGATTACAATGATGTTGCATCCACAGCAATATTTATTTATTTATTTATTTATAGCCTACCACCATTTGAATTAATGAAAATAAATTTGTAAATAATAATATAATACAATGAACTTAACTTAATTAATTTCAACAAAGTGTAACATCCCGTTACCGGGCAAAGGCCTCCCCATAAGTCCGCCATCTGTCTTGATCCCTCGTAATGTTGGTCCATTCATCCCCTAACATTTCATTTAGGTCATCCTCCCATCTTCTTTTTGGCGTCATTTTTCCTCTCCTCATTAAATTCGGTTTCCAACTTATTGTCTTCTTAGCCCATCGTCCTTCTTGTCGCATTGTGTGACCTGTCCAGTTCCATTTTAGTTGTAGACGCTTCCTTACTACATCAGGAATTCCTAACCTTCTAATTTCGTTATTGCTTATCCGATCTTCTAATTTTATTTCTAGTAGTGTGTGCCATTTTTGGTTGGACTACTTGTAGTTTTTTCAAGTGGTTTTTTGTTGCTGACCATGTTTGGGCTCCATGCGTTAGTATAGGTAAGATGCAACTGGAGAATACTTTTCCTTTTAATTTAAAATTCTCTGTCTTTCCAAATCTCTTTTAACGACCAAAATTTTCTCCAGCCCATTACTATCCTTCTTTGGATTTCTTTGCTTTGTTTATCGGAGAAGGATATTACTTGTCCTAGGTACACTGCCTCTTCTACATAAGTAAAGTACATGCTATGACTTCTAATAATATTGGTTCTGACATTCTGGTATTTGGAATTCTCTGCATTTTTCCGTGACTTTATTAATTGTATGAATATGATCTGTTGTTGAATAGTTTTTTCGAAATCCCACTTGTTCTTCAGGTTGCTTTTCCTCCAGTTTTTTTCTAATTCATTTTCTGTCACAGGAATATATATTTACAAAATTGTCAGAAAATCGCAAAGAGCACTTGATGTGCATTATATTATTATTCTATATAGAAGGAAATGCTAGACTTTAACGACAAAAATGAGAAAAAAATAGGGAGGCCACATAAATGAGATTGTTGATATCAGTTCCATGAAATATATTACTGCACCAAGGAAGAAACGAACTACAAATATTGAATCTAAACGAAGAATACAAAATTATCAAATGAAATGGAAGGAACATCTTATGCGTATGGGCAATACAAAAACACCAAAACTAACGTGTGAATACAAGCCAACGGGAGACCAAAATGTAGAACATTCACGAAAAAATTGGACAGATCAAGACGCATTGCCAACATCATTTTCATTGTATTCGTTCATTTCCTTCTTATCACAAAGAACACTGCCACTAGCAAGATATTTCTTGATTATTCCCATAGGCATTGAACGTAATAAAATGGTGTTTGGAAACTTGGTATTAATCTAGACAAGTGTTTATAATATTTGGACGACACGATAAATGTAAATCTCCTCCAATGTTAACCCTGTTTATCAAATGAATGTTAATGCAGAAATTGACAAAGATCACACGACAACATTGTTAGATGACAGAATTTAACTTCAACCAACAATTTTGTTTTCACAACTTACGACGGCGAAATTTCTCCAAGAATCAAAATGTAGAAAATGAATAAGCGCTGTCATGAGTTTGTATTTTAATGACTATTAGGGATTGAGAAACATCAACATTTAAAAAAGCAGTAAATAATACAAGAAAAGCAACTGATAACAGTTCTTTAAATGTTTATTGTCCGAGAGTTTTCCAGTTACAGGACAATATATTGCACTGGCTACCCTTTTGTTGTGCCTTAAATATGCAAACTTTCAAATATTGATTTCAATTAGGCATTTTAAATTACAAATTGCCCTCCTTGAATAAAAATGTCAATAATTTCTTCTTATGATAGCGACTGAAACTCTTAGGGTCGGTTGCAGAAAGCAATGTTAAGTCTGGTGTTAGCTAACGCGACGTCAAAGTGAACAAAAACGAATCAAATCTCAAATGCTTATGGTAACTAATACATTAGTAAACAAAATTTGATGCGATTTTGTTCACTTTGACGCGACGTTAGCTAACACCAGACTTAACATTGCTTTCTGCAACCGGCCCTTACAGGGGTGGGTTCTGTTATCTAGTTACTTGTTCTGAAAAACTGATCTCAAATCGAACGTCACTTTTGATGTCAACCAAATAACAAAAACAACTTTCAAACTTCAATGACAATCTTTGAATGGTACATTATAATATTTAACAACACAGTAAGTCCTTACTTGTAATCAATTTCACCTTATTAACATCTTTATTTACTTTCTAGTTGCTATACTCTAAGAAATCATCCACCTTATCGTTCTTACACAAACTCCAATGCTGTAATGCAGCTCTCTCCAATAGATAGCTAGCTCCTGTTGCCCAACAGCAACAAATTTCAAACGACCAGAAGCTATCAGCAAAAACTGTACCTCCAGTTGTCACAGTCCACTGTTACCTTTGAACTCGGTAATGCTGCTACCCCTTCGGAAGTTTCACTCAACAACACATGTCTTGGTATAATTCCATTTTTCTCCCGTCATATGTCAATTGTAATATTCAAAATAAAACTGACCCAGTATGCCTCTTTATAACTATACTTGTATCTAACAATTTTTCTATCTATTATCTTAGTTTACTATTTACCAGTAATCTTCTTTAGTTAAACCTGCTTCTGTGCTTGCTCCTTCAAAACTTCATTTACTTATCACCACGAAAAATTATTTAATATCCCTATTTATCCCAACCAAATATATCAAAAATAAACAGGGTTATCTTCCATATTATTTAATGACTAGCAACCAGTGAGACAAATGTCTCATTTAATAAAACAAAAAAGACCGTCCCGGACGGACCAGCGTCCCGGACGGACGGAAATCACGTGATTTCTCGAAAACCGGAAGTGTCACGTGACTGAAATTCGGTTTCTGACCTGACATGACCATTCCAAACATATAACTTTCATAACTTTTTTCTCTATCTCTTACGGTTTGGCTGCTGAAACAGCGTCCCGGACGGACCAGCGTCCCGGACGGACGGAAATCACGTGATTTCTCGAAAACAGGAAGTGTCACGTGACTGAAATTCGGTTCCTGACCTGACATGGCCATTCCAAACATATAACTTTCATAACTTTTTTCTCTATCTCTTACGGTTTGGCTGCTGAAACAGCGTCCCGGACACACAAAACAGCGTCCCAGACAAGCCTATTATATATATGGATTCCAAAATTAGTTACTAAATTTTCCAGTTTGTTATTTATTCTCCCTAAAACAATTTCCCTCACTACGCCTTATCATTATTGATGCCTTCTATTCTATATTCTTATTTGATATTTACCTACTTAATTCTACCCTTATTCGAATTTTGCACTCGTGATTGATTCTCAAACCGTATTTTAAATATTTTTATTTATTTTTAATCCACCTGTCACCTTCCAATAGCTATCTTTCAAATACTAATTTGCCGTGTCTCAGATTTATTCAAGGAACTATTTAAACATCATCAACTATTACAATGGGTTGACATGGGTTGTAATAACATCCCAATTTCTTTAACAAATTTTTATTTAAACCACGAACATAATGTAGTCGTATCATAACAATATATTATAATTAACAAAACAAACTACAAATTTAAGTAAATATAAACATGCAACATATTATATCGAGAGATCCAAAAAAAACTGTTCCTCAGCGGGCTGTGGAAATTCAACTTCTGAATAATATGTTGGTGACACTGTACGTCAATGTCAAATTCGAGGTTAGCAGGTTAGGATTTGCGTCATTTTGTGTCATAACCTCATAACTGACGGAAAACCTAACCTGATAACCTCAAATTTGACATTGACGTACAGTGTCACCAACATATTATTCAGAAGTTGAATTTCCACAGCCCGCTGAGGAACAGTTTTTTTGGATCTCTCGATATTAGAAATAATTAAGTATATAGTTATACCGATGGGGCCACAATTATATATAACAGCAATGAGATAACATGAACAAGAAAATAACTCGTATTGCTTGAGTAAGAAAGAGATAAACATAGTAGCGAAAATTCGAGAAGGCTTGAGCTTAATTTAATTATGACATTTGTCAACTAAACATGCCTACTAAAATAAGTTTTTCGTATGGCCATCTCTTTCTTACTCAAGTATTTTATTTTGTTATTCATGTTATCTCATTGCTGTTATATATAATTGTGGCCCCATCCGTATAATAAATATATTCTAAGTAGCTAACAAATACATATTACAATTAAAAATTGAAAATAGCAAAGACAGCAAATAGAACAGTGGATATTGAGCATTCCACTTCCTGTTAAGTTATACATGCGCTAGATGTATTTAAGTTATTTTAAGCTACAGAAAAAAATGCCACATTCGTCGCAGAATAAGTTATAATCTGTACACATCAATACAATTGGTGAATTTAGTAAGATATTTGTCCTAGCATGTTGTATATAAAAAGTACTGTGATTTCCACTGCATAGCCTAGAAACATGAACCCTCAATTTGATAAGTAAATAAGCGCAATCGAGTAAGTAGTGCATCAATTTAAACAGAAAAGTTAATCCAGCATTTATTCTTGTCAAGTCAAGTGAAACTTTGCAGCAAAATGTCATATGAAAAATCCCATCTCACAATAGGCATGGTATTTCTTAAACCATAAAAGTTTCACAAACTTTCTTTAGATGCTCTCAAGGACTTGCTTATGGCATTCGTAAAAGGGTCGCCATACTAGAATATCATACTCCAATTCTGAACAAACGAATGAAAGTAACGTGTTTTTAAGATTAGTTCATTGTTGCAATTTTTACAATTTCTCATGACGAAGCCTAAAGACCTGTTGGCTGATAAAACAGCATGTGCAATATGTTTTGCAATTAAGAACTCACTGTCAAAATAAATGCCAAAGTCCTTAATGTTATCGCAATGAGTTAAAATATCATCATTAACACTACAATGAAATATAACGAGTTAAGTTTCCTTGTGTAAGACATTAATTTGCATTTGCTGATGTTAAGGTGCAACTTGCAATATTGTAAATGTTAGATTGAAGCCTCAAACGATCATTATGAGAATTTATAGGCATATAAAAATTTTTAGGTCATCCTCAAAGGTCAGAACTTCACAGTTAAGAGCAATATTGTTAATAAATAGTAAGAAGAGTAGCTCTCCTGGATTGAACCCCTGTTGAACACCTGACGTGGCTGTGAAAAATGTGAATCTGTAGCCATTATATGAGGCATATTGCCTTCTATCGTACAAATAGGATTTAAGAAACATGATGATGTCACAAACAGTGGGACTTGTAATTACAGACAATATCACTGTAAACAACATGCAGATTGAATAGGTACGATCATACAAATATCTAGGCCATGAGGTTCGAGTTAGAGATAACCAAACATGCGAGACTATAAGATGAATTGGTTTATCTTGGGCAGCACATGGCAACTTCAGGGATATTTTTAAATCAGATATGCCTAAGTGCCTCAAACGTAAGATATATAATCAATGTGTGCTTCCCGTTCTGACCTATGGTGCGAAAACATTAACACTGACTAGAAAATCGGTCAGTAAGATACAGGTCTGCCAGCGGGCAATAGAATGATCAATGCTCAGATTATCCCTAACACAGTGCCCAATGTGTAGTATGACAAAGAATAGGAGTCCAAGATGCTGTGGAAAAAGTCGCTACACTAAAGTGGCACTGGGCAGGCCACCTAGCGAGATTCAGTGGTGGAGACGGTGTACCAAAAAGATATTCTACTGGAGACCTAGACAAGAAACGAAAAAAAGTAGGGGGCGACTTTCAACGAGGTAAAAGGATGACATAAAGCGCATTCAAAATAATTGGACACAGTATGCACAAAATAAAGAACAGTGGCAAAATTTACGAGAGGCCTATGTCCAGCAGTGGACTAGAAAGGCTAATTAATGATGAAGACTGTTCGCCTGTGTGAGTTCTCACATGTCTAACTAAAGCACTTTTGTATGTTGTTTTATAATCACATACAGAACAAATATAAGGTTTTTCGCCTGTATGAGTCCTCACATGTCTAACTAAATCACCTTTCCGTGTTGTTTTATAATCACATACAGTGCAAATATAAGGCTCGTCACCTGTATGAGTCCTCAGATGTGTAACTAAATAACTTTTGCGTGTTGTTTTATAATCACATACAGAGCAAATATAAGGTTTTTCGCCTGTATGAGTCTTCACATGTGTAACTAGAGCACCTTTCTGTGTTGTCTTATAATCACATACAGAGCAAATATAAGGTTTTTCGCCTGTATGAGTCCTCAAATGTGTAACTAAACCACTTTTGCGTGTTGTTTTATAATCACATACAGAGCAAATATAAGGTTTTTCGCCTGTATGAGTCCTCACATGTGTAACTAAATGACTTTTGTGCGATGTTTTGAAATCACATACCGAGCAAAAATAAGGTTTTTCGCCTGTATGAGTCCTCAAATGTGTAACTAAACCACTTTTGCGTGTTGTTTTATAATCACATACAGAGCAAATATAAGGTTTTTCGCCTGTATGAGTCTTCACATGTGTAACTAGAACACCTTTCTGTGTTGTCTTATAATCACATACAGAGCAAATATAAGGTTTTTCGCCTGTATGAGTCCTCAAATGTGTAACTAAACCACTTTTGCGTGTTGTTTTATAATCACATACAGAGCAAATATTAGGTTTTTCGCCTGTATGAGTCCTCATGTGGGTAACTAAACTATTTTTCCGTGTTGTTTTATAATCACATACAGAGCAAATATAAGGTTTTTCGCCTGCATGAGTCCTCATATGTCTAACTAAATGACTTTTGTATGTTGTTTTATAATCACATACAAAGCAAATATATGGCTTTTCGCCTGTATGAGTCCTCATATGTCTAACTAAATGAGTTTTGTATGTTGTTTTATAATCACATACCGAGCAAATATAAGGTTTCTCGCCTGTATGAGTCTTAATATGTGTAGCTAACGTTGTACTTTCAATGTTTTCTTGTTTAATGTATAACTTATTAAAATTTTCATTACTATCGGTGTTCTGCGATATGCATGATGCAATTGGTGTAGGACTATGGGATTTACTATCCATAGTTTCTGGTTTGATGTCCATTATAGTTGTTTAAACGTCAGAGTTTCTGTTAATGATAGATGATCCGAAGGAATTTAAATATCTTGATACCTATAACAAAGGAGAATGTCATTAATCTACGATACATTACATTGAGTATTGTACAGTAAATTATTTAATTTATTGCAAATTTTAACACTTCTATTTTTCATTTTGTGTTATTTTGCTATTAAAACAAAATTCCAGTTACAAATTGACCTCAAATGACAAATAAATCAAAGTTAGCCCGAATGGTTGAACCCCATTTTATAATTAGACATAAGTTTTGTTAGTTAGTTTGTACTTGTGCGCAGAAAAACTACATATACAAAATATTATCAGAGGTTCTCACAAAAACAAGATCTGGTATTATATATAGTACAAGCGACAGGTTTGGCAATAAAAATATATAAACGTATTACGGCAGCGGTCGGCAACCTTTTGGCAGACAAGGGCCACATAGTGGCAAAATGAAGTGAAGGCGGGCCGCATTATTCATAATTTTGGTAATAGGTATACTATGTATATCGGGGTGATATTAAAAATGCGAAAACATTGTATTTAAATTTTATTAATACGCAGGAACAATGACAAAAAATTAGGAAAAATAATAAAAATACGAGAACTATGTACAAAGTATATCTACCTACATATAACTGTACTTATAAAAAATTTAGTGTGACTTTTGAGGCTGTATTTTAGTGGCTATTTGTTGTATGTTAGCTTTCATGTTTGTAGTTGAAATTCGAAGAATGGCTCTCAAATGCTCATCTGTGAGACGAGAAGCATATTTATTTTTTCTGTAACTGAGAATTGAAAAAGTTTGTTCGCACAGGTTAAGTACTGCCAAACATTGTAATTAATTGCTGAGCAAACCTTTTTAATTCATCAAAATTAGATGGTAAGCTGCCATAAAATTTTAACAAGATCATTGATTTCAGAGACAGAGTTTTTGAGAGTGTCATTAGATTGGAGATCAATCACGTTCATTTGTAAATGAATCGGCACATCCTCAATATCACACGAAAAAGGATTTGCAAAAATTTCAGTGGCTATTTGTTTCAATAATTTCAAGGAACTACCGATTTTGAGAAAATGGTCATTTTCATTTCTTACCATTAAACTGCAGCAGGGTCGTTTCAGAATCCATGCTTTTAAAAAATTCGCGCGTTTCTAGGTTATAATTAGAAGTAAACCCAAACACCGTCTTCTACTAAGTTGTCAAGCGGAAATGAAGCGGAAATGGAGCGAAAATAAATTCGCTCCCAAAAATGGCGACTGCTGCCGAAGCGAAACCGAAGCGCTGTCGGTCAGCGAAGCGTTCAACGCAATCGCTACCTCAGTGCTATGCCGGCTGAACGCACCCACTCTGTGTCTGTGATATTACATTCTTATTAAATGCACGCTCGCTTGAATTTTGCGCGCGCATGACGCAATTATTTAAATTTTAGGTAGGTATATAAGACTTTCATTTACAAAACAGTCGCGGGCCGCAAGACGGAGGGCCGCGGGTTGCCGACCGCTGTATTACAGCGTTATCATTGTAAACAAAAATGAGCAACGATTGCGCATAACAGCCATTAGCTGCAGAAAAATACTACTTTCTGGTAAAAGAAGTTATATTGGTGAAATACTAACAGCCGTATTCATAGTCGTTCGCCAGCGGTTCGCCGGCGAGTCGCCGGAGATTCGTTATGAATAGTATGTTGGCGGCACTGTACGTCTATGTCAAATTCGAGGTTAGCAGGTTAGATTTTGTGTCAGTTTTGACAGACGTACAGTGCCGCCAACATACTATTCATAACGAATCTCCGGCGACTCGCCGGCGAACCGCTGGCGAACTACTATGAATACGGCTGTAAGAAAATGTATTGTAAGGACCTTGGGATCAGGCCGTTGCATACGCGTGAGTCAGTGGCCCGAATATTCGAGGAACGACCTTGGAGCCAGGTGCGACGCGTGAGTCAGCCTTCCAGAACATTCCATAACATTCCAGAACGACCTGGCGCGCGAACACGTCAGCGTCGCTGGATTAATTGAGCAAGGTCTGGACGTTTCTAGGATGACTCACCCGGCGTGTATATAAACCGGTGCCGGGAAAAATCGACAGTTCTCATCAAACTCGAAGCGCGTAATATAAATGAAATCGTGTGTATATAACTCTAGTGAAATAAATAACCAATAAATATAACCATATAAATTATTACTGTTAAGTCGTGCAATATAAATAAATAAATATACCGTTGTTAGAAATAGTTCGTTAGTTCTGTGTTCTGCCTTGATAATTCTTGTGTTTGTAAATAATCGTAATTAATCGTTGTAAATAAATGTTTAATACAAGCGTCGTATAATTTTGTAAATAGCCCGAACGTAAAAACGTAACTATGGTGTCAGGTGTGCGGGTTTTGTTTCGTTTTGTACCAGGGGCTATAAAAAAATTATTGTACCAACATTAAATAAAGAAATTGTTTAACAAGTGCCGATAAAACGACGGTCGGATAAATTAATTTAAGTGTATAGTGAGGATGCCTTTGACGAGATCCAAGATGGAAGCCCAATTAAGCCAACTTTTCCAGCTGATCCAAGTTAGCCAGGGGAAGGCAGAAAAAACGCTAGAGGATCTTGAGAAAGAGCTGAAAGCCGGGCAGGAAGCACTTAAAGAAGTACTTAAGGAAGAGCTGAAAGCCGTGCTAGCGGATCTTAAAGATAAGCTTAAGGAACAGCTGAAAGCCGGGAAAGTACTTAGGGAAGAGCTGAAAGCCGCGCAAGAAAAAATTGTCCAAAAACTTGAGGAAAAATTGAAAGCCATTCAAGAAGACCTCAAGGATGAACTTAAGGAGGAATTGAGAGCCGGCCGAAAGAGGACTTTAAAAGGACTAGAGGATCTTAAAAATTAGCCTGGGGAACAGCCGAAAGCCGGGCAGAGGGCACAGGAAGAGCTGAAAGCCGGGCAAGAGAAACTAGTCCAAAACTTGATGGGAAAATAAATGGAAGAGTTCGGTCTCTGCTGTTGGATACTGGAGCGACGAAGACCATCGCCAGGTCCGACGTAGTAAGGTACGAGGGTCAGCTGCTGCACAACAAGACACGCCTTCGCACTGCCACGGGGGGCGCAGTGACTAAACATGGGGAAACTGATTTGAAGATTGGGAATCAAACCCTTAAGCATCGGGACCTGATTGCTGGCATTGCGGACGAGTGCATCCTGGGAATGGATGTTATGGATAAGTGTGAGTGCGCTTTGGACCTGGGACGCGGCGAGTTGCAAGTGGATGGGGAGGAGCTTTCCCGACACCCAAGAGAAGAGACCGCGGTACAAGTGGTATGGGCGGAAGATGTTACTCTGCAGGGACGAACCGAGAGGGTCGTGGATGCATACCTGGATGGCGATCTCCGGGGCAACGTGGTGCGCGTGGTCGAGCCCGATCGTGGCAAGGAGCTCACTCATGGTATCCTGGTTGGGAAGACGTTGGTAAAGACTGGGCTTGGGGCCCAGTAAGGATGATGAACGTCAGCAGGGAACTGGCAACCGTCAGGAGGAACACAATCCTGGGAAGGGGCATGAGCCAACAAGAACGGAAGAAGATCGAAGATCTGGTGGCCCGGTACCAAGACATCTTCGAGTGAGGAGATCATCACAGTGGCCGTACTGACGTAGTAAAACATAAATCATTCGAGTTTGGCAGAAGAGTCTGGCTGAGGAGCGACCATGCTGCTCTAAGATGGCTACTACAGTTCAAGAACCCTGAAGGACAGGTGGCTAGGTGGATCGAGCGCCTACAAGAGTAGGACTTTGAAATAAATCATCGACCCTGCGCAGCCCACCGCAACGCCGATGCATTATCCAGGAGGGCCTGCCCTGCGGACTGCGGCCACTGTTCGAAATTGGAAAGTCTTGCGGTACCCATTGATCGTACCACTGTAGTCGACGACTCGTGAGAGCCAGACGAGTTGCAGAGCAGCCAGGAGAACGACCCCGACTTAGGCGCGGTTATAGCCTGGAAGCAAGATGGCCGTCGACCTACCTGGCAGGAGGTCTCCGCCGCCAACCCAACGGTGAAGACTTATTGGGCGCAATGGGACTCCTTGCAGCTGGACAACAACGTCCTGGCCAGAATCTTGGAAGATGAGGACGGTAGGGCAACGAGATCACAATCGATTGTTCCAAGGAGTAGAGTGGCCGAGGTTCTGCGCGACCTGCGTGATGGCTCCTCTGGGGGACACTTTGGATTGAAGAAAACGTTGCAGAAGGTCCAAGGAAGGTTCTACTGGGCGAGCTGCAAAGATGACGTCCGAGAGTGGTGCCGGAGGTGCGAAGCCTGCGCTACAGGAAACGGACCGGTTGGAAGATGTAGAGCTCCGATGTGGCAGTACAACGTCGGTGGTCCGTTCGAGGGGATAGCTATTGACATCGCCGGACCATGCCCCGAAACCGGATCAGGAAATAAATACGTCCTGGTGTGCATGGCTACTTCACCACGTGGCCCGAAACGTACGCCCTTCCGAATCAAGAGGCCGGTACTGTCACTAATGTTCTGGTGAAGGAGTGTTTCAGCCGTTTTGGAGTCCCCCTGGAGTTACATTTCGACCAGGGCCGGAATTTCGAGTCTGGACTGTTCCAGAACGTCTGCAAGCTACTGGGGATACACAAGAACCGGACCACTGCCCTCCACCCTCAATCGGACGGCATGGTGGAAAGGATGAACCGAACCATGGAGAAGCATCTGTCCAAGGTGGTTTCCGAGCATCAGCGTGACTGGGACCAATGCATTAACCTGTTCCTGATGGCCTACCGATCGCAGTACTAGAGACAACCGACGTCCAGATCGAGGTCTGCTGTTCCAGCTGTTGCGAAGCATTGAGCCCACGGGGGACTGTCAGTCCATGTGCAAGGACACCGCCAGCAAATATCGCCATCGAACCCCTACAAGAGCGAGGGGACAGGCACGCGACGCAACTCGTTCTGGGACAGAACGACCTAAGGCGGGGGCAGTGTAACGACCTTGCGATCAGGCCGTTGCAGACGCGTGAGTCAGCCTTCCAGATCATTCCAGAACGACCTTGCGCGCGAACACGTCAGCGTCGCTAGATTAATTGAGCAAGGTCTGGACGTTTCTAGGATGACTCACCCGGCGTGCATATAAACCGGTGCAGTAGGAAAAATCGACAGTTCTCATCAAACTCGATGCGCGTAATATAAGTGAACCCGTGTGTATATAACTCTAGTGAAATAAATAACAAATAAATATAACCATATAAATCAATATTGTTAAGTCGTGCAATATAAATAAATAAATGTATCGTTGTTAGAAATAGTTCGTTAGTTTAAGTAATCTGTGTTCTGCCTTGATAATTCTTGTGTTTGTAAATAATCGTAATTAATCGTTGTAAAGATGTCGTAATATAATATGCTTACTGTGGTGATGCGGTCTTTAAACCGACTGATTATGAAGCAAAAAATGGCTTTTAAATTATGAACTGGATTTCGCAAATTTTGACTGGAAATTTATATCTGTTTAATCTAAATTAAACAAACGTACATCTCCAGAGATTCGAGAAGCGGCAAGAGCAGCATCGTTGGATTTGTTGGCCGAAAAATCTAGAAATAATTACGAAATTGTATACAATACATTCATCAAGTGGCGGCTCGAACAATACAACCTCTTTACTTTACTGGTATATTTTAAGCAATTAACATTGAAATATAAGTCGTCCACTTTATGGAGCCATTACTCAATGCTGAAAATCACCCGTAACATTGAACATAACATTGACAAAGAACATTATGCAAGAGTATATGCTTTATTAAACGTTATCAGCCAAAAAAATCTGAAGCATTTACTGGAGAAGAAATTTAATGGTATTAAATGATATTAAATATCTGGCAACAACAATAAGACATTCATAGATTATAATCATTAAATATCTAACCTCAATTTTTAAGGTTGCAATAATAATGGGAGTAATGGGACCTTGCCGTGTAAACGATCTCTCTTCATCTTTTCCTATCCCTTATACCCTAAGGTGTCGGGTCCTCTGTCCACTTCAGGAATTCTCTCCTATTCCTCGCCAACCTCTTTGCTTCCTCTATACTTTTTCCTCTTCTTTATACCATATTCTTGATCGTATCTATCCATGCTAGTCTGGGTCTACCCCTTCTTCTCTTCCCTTCTCTTCTTGCTTCCATACTTTTTTGAAGGTTAAGTGGAAGAACGGCGACGCATCTTGGATGCTATACTGAACCTCGCCTTAATTTCCACAAAGCAAACCCCTGATAACTTTTTTCTTGTATGTCTGTATAATTATTGGGTTTGTGGAAATAAAAGACAAATTATTATTATTATTAAATAGCAAAGAGCTATATCTTCCTATAAGCCGAGCGTTAAAATCAGCTTGCTGCCCTGCACCTCAACCTCATGTGGTACCTTTAATTAGTGTGCAAGTCTTTCTATGGGTTGTTTACATTAATAATTCTTTATTTTTTATTTTTCAAGTAAATTTGTAATGAAATAGAGGTTATTACACATTTATGTAATTTTTAACTTTGATTAAAGCATCTACAGGTGTTAAGCTGTTCAACATTAATATTGATGGATATTTAAATTTAACGTCAAATGAAGACGAAAATTTTGGGAATGGATAAATAATTACATATCTTTGTAGATCTAGCAACTTTACATTCACTCAGCAACTAATAATAGTAGATTATGTTATTAGGAGTAAAAGTGATACTTTATGTGGCGAAGCTGAAGTTTATTTAGCCGAACGTTAGTGAGGCAAATAATTCAGCTAAGCCACATAAAGTCACTTTTACTCCGAATAACATATACTATTTTACCCGCAAACGTATTCAGGTAAATTTCAGACGAGCATTGTACCCCTGCGCCAACCTCTGTTGTTCAGATAACGCGCTACTGTAATGATATATGAACATACTGAATCACCCGAGCTAATAGCACACGGCCACAGCAGCTGTCACACCATAACCCACGGCGACAGATGCTCCGATCCACTGCTTAAAGGTTTATTTAAATTAAAACTTTTTCGTACTTTTTTTGAAAATAAAAACCGGCCTAGATCTAAGTCTAAAAATTAGCAAAATTTTAAGCCATCATACAATTTAATCGGTCCCGTATCTTCGGAGGAGATAGCGAACAAACATAGAAAGAAAGAAAGAGAGCAACCATTTTGTGTGCTTAGGCAGATAAAGTACGCAAAAGTTGCTATTTTATCTGCTTAGGCAGATAAAGTGACACTTTTACCTTGTCAATAAAGACAAATAAGTTGTCACTTTTGTGACGTTTGCGGATAAAAATAATTTATTTGCTTAATATACCAATTATTTTACAAATTACACAAGTTTTACGTATTATTAAGCCAGATTAGCAATACTTTTGGGTATGTCACAAACAGGGTACTATTTATTTAGAACTAAAGATTTAATCTTTTCAAAAAATTAAAAAAGGGCTCCTAAATTTTAGATAACAAGATATACAGCGAAGTCGTGAAAGTGAGGGGCTTTTTAACAACATCAACTACATAAAAAATAGTGAAGATTTTTCAAATAATTTTTTTTTAAAGATTCAAATTAAGACATTAAGTCCTGTAAAGTCGAATTAAGACAAATATTTTTTTGAATATCTTTTTAAACAACCTGTGCCCAACTATGGAAGAAAAATTAATTTTCTGTAAAATAGTTTAATTGCCATTTTCAGCAAACCATAGATGTTTTCGAGATACACTCAGGAATGTCTTCTAGTGTGATATTGCAAATTGTACAATGCGTCATGTTATTTAAGAAAATCTGCAAAACGACTATGTCTAGTTTAAAATGCCAAGAGAACTTTTTTTACATAAAATGTATCTTTCTTTCATAATGTAGCAAACGCTCGATAACGTAAACAGTTCTTGTCGATGGTCAGTTGCCGATTTATGTAGGGGATTCCCCTCTACGACACAGCTCAGTTGATCGGATGGGTGTTTATGATATGCGTTTGCATTTCATTTTAGTCACTGTTGAACATAAGCGCAAATTTATGCAGAATAAAATTTCAGCTTATTTTTCTTCTCATTAAAAATGTGTATTACTTATCGCTGTCAGAATATGTTTTGTTTTTTATTGTGTTATTAAACGTTTCTTTCAATAATTTGTTTATTAATAAAATCACGCTCGCTAATTTTAAGATTTCGACAATGTGAACACACTTGGTTTGAGGTAGAATGTGTTCCCAACTTTCACGAGCACTCTGTATATTCAAATGCAATACTAAATTAACAACTCGCAAGGTAAAATTAATAACGGTATACCGCATATCTACATAATAATCAGTTGTAAAGTAATAAAAACTGAACGTCGTATGAAAGTACCTGCCGCACTATCATTGGAGCTTGTTTTACACCATATTCTATTTTATTTTATAACAGACGTAAGATACCTTCAAAATAAAAATAATAACAAGGAATAATAGGTTCAAAAGACCTATAATTTATGTGAAATTACGTGTTTGATAATTTAAGGTAGACATTTTATTTACTTTTGACGAGCTGTCGGAACAGTAGTAAAACTTATTCAGATCGAAACTGTTTTTATATTATCAGATACTTAATATTTTGTAGAATCGTAACTACAAGCTAAAATGCAACATAAACATGTTATTAACTTCAAATAAATGTTTAATTATTACATATTTAGCAAATTTATCAGCTGTAGCATTTCATTTTGCTAAAAATTAAACACTCTAAACTGTAAAAAAATAATTTTAAAAAAAGTAATAATTATTCAAGAGTTAAAAACAGGTGAATTATCGCCTGCAATATCCCTAGTGCACTGATTATTACCAATAACTTATTCAAGTTCACAAAATCTTTTGTAGAAAGCATGAATGATTAGCGAGAAAAAGTTATCTGGATATATTCAAGGCACGTGCGATATTGGGTAAGAATATCGCCCTATTATCCATTTACTTGACATCCGCACTGTCAGTACCAAATTTTAGAAAAATGTCTTCACTATACTTCCAAAATAATGTGTTTTTTATTAGACCGTACAGTAATTTAATTGTTAAAATGTGAAAAATAGCAGTTGTGCCAACATATTGTCAATTTGACAGTGCGAATGTCAAGTAATTGGATAATATTACTAGAGTATGATCAAAAATTATTTTTATCTAGTATGGCTATGGAATAGTTCCTAATTTATGAATGCAACTGTAAGTCACTTAAAAATCAAAGTATAAACGTAGTTGCATTCATAAAGTTGGAACTATTCCATACCCATACTAGATAAAAATTATTTTTGGAATGCTAGCACAAAATAATTAACTAAAATCAATTATCACTATAGAAACTGAGATAAACTGTCTGTCTCATGCGATTGGTTGTTTGAATATGTAGGGTATAATTCTAATAGTCTAAGAGCCAGCGACAAAAATAGTTACGTCATTTCATTAAGAAAATATTTCATCTTATTATATTCTCTTAATGTCGCCGATAATTAATTCGGAAGTCTGCCTGGTTTTAGGTGGTGGAAAGAAGTAGAGATATATTTATTTCACACGTTCCTTCGGAAAAGTGTGTTTAATTATGTGAAACTGACCTGATAAAATGTCACGTATCCTTTTTAAATTAGGTTATAATTTTTGATCTTTGACAAACAGTTTTAGCTATACGTGTGTTTGTCAAATGTCAAAAATTATCACCTAATTTTAAAAAGTATACATGACATTTTGTCAAGCCAGTTTCACATAACTAAACATGACCTACTGGGGATACTTTTCCCAAGGACCATACAAAAATGAAATGCCGAGAGAACAAATAAATTTGTAATAAGAGTCATTTGTGATACGTATTATATGTTTGACAGTTCTTAAGTTTATTGTTGGTAACGCTGTCAGACTCCGTCAAATTCGAGGTTGTTAGGTTAGGTTTTGTGTCAAATAACAAACAAAATCTAACCTGCTGCCCTTGTATTGGACATACACCGACAGTGCTACCAACAATACACTTCAGTACTGCCAGATACGTTTATTTCATCTGTCGTGTCTACCACTTTGCGCTCCTGCTGCAGCTTTCTCCACCACCGGAAACCAGGCAGACTTCCAAATCAATTATCAGCGATGTTAAGAGAGTATAGTAACATGGGATATTTTCTTAAAGAAATGACGTCTATAAGTAATTAACCAGTTATTTTAAGAATTACAGTTAGTTGGTTTATAAACAACATTGGCAAATACAAGATTAACGTAAAAGTTGGTAGGCATTTCTGATATACTGATTTTTGAGTGGGTGAAGTATTTTATAACCGCTAACCATTTTTTCCTGTATTCAAGTGCGAATTATTTATATGCTTACTTGAAGCTTGACATAAATCTGCAGAAATAGATAAGGCACCTCGTCACTATTGTGTTAGCTGCTACACTTCGTAGTTTTTTGTGGTTCTGAAAGAAGAGAAAATTCTTATTACAAAAGCTTTCTGAAATATGTACATTTATAAATATCGTTAACGGTACATACTAACCACCAAAAATAACTGTGCAGGTGAAATGTACAAAAAAGAACAAAGAGACTGCATGTTCAAAACTAATTACTACAGGACCCAAACGTAGAAACAGAGCTGATGTTGTACAGGGTGAGCAAAACTCGATGTCTCAGCTCTATTATAAGAAAAAGAAGAACGATAGAAAAAATCTGAAAAGAGGTTCTTAAATGAGATTGAGTACGGTCCATTTTAAGCCATAATTTTTTCCATATTTGGAAACTGAAGTAATGACGTCATCGAATTTTTTTTCCCCACAAACATACCTATATTTTGGCATATTTAAAAAGTGCTAATCTTTCTAAACACATTTTGTAAAGAAAAAAATTTGCTATCTTCTTCCGTTCGAAAATTATAAGCAAATTTGTAAAAAGAAAGTATTATCAAAAATTCGCAATTGTCACGATTTAAACAAGTAGTCTTTGGAAACAAATAGCAATGTGGCATCTGTCAATAATTAAACTAATGGTTAATAAATATTGTTTTGTTGTCATTTGACTTTGAAAAATGTTCACGCACAACGAAAAAGTCGACATGTTATTAGTCGACATGTTATTAGTTTATGGGGAATCTCAAAAGAACTCTAGAAGAGCAGTTCAGCTATACACCTAGAGATAGCCCGAACGTGTTATTCCAATTGACAGATGTGCCTTTGCTATTTGTTTCCAAAGGCTACTTGTTTAAATCGTGACAATTGCGAATTTTGATAATAGTCTTTTTTACAAATTTGCTTATAATTTTCGAACGGAAGAAGATAGCAAATTTTTTTCTTCACAAAATGTATTAAAAACAAATAGCTCTTTTTAAATATGCCAAAATATAGGTATG